>OZ038427.1:65480-98814 GCA_964036235.1 Heterorhabditis bacteriophora | reverse complement strand
GGTAATGGATGCACTGCAGGTGCTCCAGTGAGACTCCCTATGCGAGATAAGATCATGTCGATAGAGAATTTGATGGCGATCATTCTGGCATAGCTAGATTCTCTGTACGATGAGTAGATCAAAAGTTATGTCCGAAAAACACGTTTTGACGCATTTTGCACCTATGTTGGTAATGGATGCACTGCAGGTGCTCCAGTGAGACTCCCTATGCGAGATAAGATCATGTCGATAGAGAATTTGATGGCGATCATTCTGGCATAGCTAGATTCTCTGTACGATGAGTAGATCAAAAGTTATGCCCGAAAAACACGTTTTGACGCATTTTGCACCTATGTTGGTAATGGATGCACTGCAGGTGCTCCAGTGAGACTCCCTATGCGAGATAAGATCATGTCGATAGAGAATTTGATGGCGATCATTCTGGCATAGCTAGATTCTCTGTACGATGAGTAGATCAAAAGTTATGCCCGAAAAACACGTTTTGACGCATTTTGCACCTATGTTGGTAATGGATGCACTGCAGGTGCTCCAGTGAGACTCCCTATGCGAGATAAGATCATGTCGATAGAGAATTTGATGGCGATCATTCTGGCATAGCTAGATTCTCTGTACGATGAGTAGATCAAAAGTTATGCCCGAAAAACACGTTTTGACGCATTTTGCACCTATGTTGGTAATGGATGCACTGCAGGTGCTCCAGTGAGACTCCCTATGCGAGATAAGATCATGTCGATAGAGAATTTGATGGCGATCATTCTGGCATAGCTAGATTCTCTGTACGATGAGTAGATCAAAAGTTATGCCCGAAAAACACGTTTTGACGCATTTTGCACCTATGTTGGTAATGGATGCACTGCAGGTGCTCCAGTGAGACTCCCTATGCGAGATAAGATCATGTCGATAGAGAATTTGATGGCGATCATTCTGGCATAGCTAGATTCTCTGTACGATGAGTAGATCAAAAGTTATGCCCGAAAAACACGTTTTGACGCATTTTGCACCTATGTTGGTAATGGATGCACTGCAGGTGCTCCAGTGAGACTCCCTATGCGAGATAAGATCATGTCGATAGAGAATTTGATGGCGATCATTCTGGCATAGCTAGATTCTCTGTACGATGAGTAGATCAAAAGTTATGCCCGAAAAACACGTTTTGACGCATTTTGCACCTATGTTGGTAATGGATGCACTGCAGGTGCTCCAGTGAGACTCCCTATGCGAGATAAGATCATGTCGATAGAGAATTTGATGGCGATCATTCTGGCATAGCTAGATTCTCTGTACGATGAGTAGATCAAAAGTTATGCCCGAAAAACACGTTTTGACGCATTTTGCACCTATGTTGGTAATGGATGCACTGCAGGTGCTCCAGTGAGACTCCCTATGCGAGATAAGATCATGTCGATAGAGAATTTGATGGCGATCATTCTGGCATAGCTAGATTCTCTGTACGATGAGTAGATCAAAAGTTATGTCCGAAAAACACGTTTTGACGCATTTTGCACCTATGTTGGTAATGGATGCACTGCAGGTGCTCCAGTGAGACTCCCTATGCGAGATAAGATCATGTCGATAGAGAATTTGATGGCGATCATTCTGGCATAGCTAGATTCTCTGTACGATGAGTAGATCAAAAGTTATGCCCGAAAAACACGTTTTGACGCATTTTGCACCTATGTTGGTAATGGATGCACTGCAGGTGCTCCAGTGAGACTCCCTATGCGAGATAAGATCATGTCGATAGAGAATTTGATGGCGATCATTCTGGCATAGCTAGATTCTCTGTACGATGAGTAGATCAAAAGTTATGCCCGAAAAACACGTTTTGACGCATTTTGCACCTATGTTGGTAATGGATGCACTGCAGGTGCTCCAGTGAGACTCCCTATGCGAGATAAGATCATGTCGATAGAGAATTTGATGGCGATCATTCTGGCATAGCTAGATTCTCTGTACGATGAGTAGATCAAAAGTTATGCCCGAAAAACACGTTTTGACGCATTTTGCACCTATGTTGGTAATGGATGCACTGCAGGTGCTCCAGTGAGACTCCCTATGCGAGATAAGATCATGTCGATAGAGAATTTGATGGCGATCATTCTGGCATAGCTAGATTCTCTGTACGATGAGTAGATCAAAAGTTATGCCCGAAAAACACGTTTTGACGCATTTTGCACCTATGTTGGTAATGGATGCACTGCAGGTGCTCCAGTGAGACTCCCTATGCGAGATAAGATCATGTCGATAGAGAATTTGATGGCGATCATTCTGGCATAGCTAGATTCTCTGTACGATGAGTAGATCAAAAGTTATGCCCGAAAAACACGTTTTGACGCATTTTGCACCTATGTTGGTAATGGATGCACTGCAGGTGCTCCAGTGAGACTCCCTATGCGAGATAAGATCATGTCGATAGAGAATTTGATGGCGATCATTCTGGCATAGCTAGATTCTCTGTACGATGAGTAGATCAAAAGTTATGCCCGAAAAACACGTTTTGACGCATTTTGCACCTATGTTGGTAATGGATGCACTGCAGGTGCTCCAGTGAGACTCCCTATGCGAGATAAGATCATGTCGATAGAGAATTTGATGGCGATCATTCTGGCATAGCTAGATTCTCTGTACGATGAGTAGATCAAAAGTTATGCCCGAAAAACACGTTTTGACGCATTTTGCACCTATGTTGGTAATGGATGCACTGCAGGTGCTCCAGTGAGACTCCCTATGCGAGATAAGATCATGTCGATAGAGAATTTGATGGCGATCATTCTGGCATAGCTAGATTCTCTGTACGATGAGTAGATCAAAAGTTATGCCCGAAAAACACGTTTTGACGCATTTTGCACCTATGTTGGTAATGGATGCACTGCAGGTGCTCCAGTGAGACTCCCTATGCGAGATAAGATCATGTCGATAGAGAATTTGATGGCGATCATTCTGGCATAGCTAGATTCTCTGTACGATGAGTAGATCAAAAGTTATGCCCGAAAAACACGTTTTGACGCATTTTGCACCTATGTTGGTAATGGATGCACTGCAGGTGCTCCAGTGAGACTCCCTATGCGAGATAAGATCATGTCGATAGAGAATTTGATGGCGATCATTCTGGCATAGCTAGATTCTCTGTACGATGAGTAGATCAAAAGTTATGCCCGAAAAACACGTTTTGACGCATTTTGCACCTATGTTGGTAATGGATGCACTGCAGGTGCTCCAGTGAGACTCCCTATGCGAGATAAGATCATGTCGATAGAGAATTTGATGGCGATCATTCTGGCATAGCTAGATTCTCTGTACGATGAGTAGATCAAAAGTTATGCCCGAAAAACACGTTTTGACGCATTTTGCACCTATGTTGGTAATGGATGCACTGCAGGTGCTCCAGTGAGACTCCCTATGCGAGATAAGATCATGTCGATAGAGAATTTGATGGCGATCATTCTGGCATAGCTAGATTCTCTGTACGATGAGTAGATCAAAAGTTATGCCCGAAAAACACGTTTTGACGCATTTTGCACCTATGTTGGTAATGGATGCACTGCAGGTGCTCCAGTGAGACTCCCTATGCGAGATAAGATCATGTCGATAGAGAATTTGATGGCGATCATTCTGGCATAGCTAGATTCTCTGTACGATGAGTAGATCAAAAGTTATGCCCGAAAAACACGTTTTGACGCATTTTGCACCTATGTTGGTAATGGATGCACTGCAGGTGCTCCAGTGAGACTCCCTATGCGAGATAAGATCATGTCGATAGAGAATTTGATGGCGATCATTCTGGCATAGCTAGATTCTCTGTACGATGAGTAGATCAAAAGTTATGCCCGAAAAACACGTTTTGACGCATTTTGCACCTATGTTGGTAATGGATGCACTGCAGGTGCTCCAGTGAGACTCCCTATGCGAGATAAGATCATGTCGATAGAGAATTTGATGGCGATCATTCTGGCATAGCTAGATTCTCTGTACGATGAGTAGATCAAAAGTTATGCCCGAAAAACACGTTTTGACGCATTTTGCACCTATGTTGGTAATGGATGCACTGCAGGTGCTCCAGTGAGACTCCCTATGCGAGATAAGATCATGTCGATAGAGAATTTGATGGCGATCATTCTGGCATAGCTAGATTCTCTGTACGATGAGTAGATCAAAAGTTATGCCCGAAAAACACGTTTTGACGCATTTTGCACCTATGTTGGTAATGGATGCACTGCAGGTGCTCCAGTGAGACTCCCTATGCGAGATAAGATCATGTCGATAGAGAATTTGATGGCGATCATTCTGGCATAGCTAGATTCTCTGTACGATGAGTAGATCAAAAGTTATGCCCGAAAAACACGTTTTGACGCATTTTGCACCTATGTTGGTAATGGATGCACTGCAGGTGCTCCAGTGAGACTCCCTATGCGAGATAAGATCATGTCGATAGAGAATTTGATGGCGATCATTCTGGCATAGCTAGATTCTCTGTACGATGAGTAGATCAAAAGTTATGCCCGAAAAACACGTTTTGACGCATTTTGCACCTATGTTGGTAATGGATGCACTGCAGGTGCTCCAGTGAGACTCCCTATGCGAGATAAGATCATGTCGATAGAGAATTTGATGGCGATCATTCTGGCATAGCTAGATTCTCTGTACGATGAGTAGATCAAAAGTTATGCCCGAAAAACACGTTTTGACGCATTTTGCACCTATGTTGGTAATGGATGCACTGCAGGTGCTCCAGTGAGACTCCCTATGCGAGATAAGATCATGTCGATAGAGAATTTGATGGCGATCATTCTGGCATAGCTAGATTCTCTGTACGATGAGTAGATCAAAAGTTATGCCCGAAAAACACGTTTTGACGCATTTTGCACCTATGTTGGTAATGGATGCACTGCAGGTGCTCCAGTGAGACTCCCTATGCGAGATAAGATCATGTCGATAGAGAATTTGATGGCGATCATTCTGGCATAGCTAGATTCTCTGTACGATGAGTAGATCAAAAGTTATGCCCGAAAAACACGTTTTGACGCATTTTGCACCTATGTTGGTAATGGATGCACTGCAGGTGCTCCAGTGAGACTCCCTATGCGAGATAAGATCATGTCGATAGAGAATTTGATGGCGATCATTCTGGCATAGCTAGATTCTCTGTACGATGAGTAGATCAAAAGTTATGCCCGAAAAACACGTTTTGACGCATTTTGCACCTATGTTGGTAATGGATGCACTGCAGGTGCTCCAGTGAGACTCCCTATGCGAGATAAGATCATGTCGATAGAGAATTTGATGGCGATCATTCTGGCATAGCTAGATTCTCTGTACGATGAGTAGATCAAAAGTTATGCCCGAAAAACACGTTTTGACGCATTTTGCACCTATGTTGGTAATGGATGCACTGCAGGTGCTCCAGTGAGACTCCCTATGCGAGATAAGATCATGTCGATAGAGAATTTGATGGCGATCATTCTGGCATAGCTAGATTCTCTGTACGATGAGTAGATCAAAAGTTATGCCCGAAAAACACGTTTTGACGCATTTTGCACCTATGTTGGTAATGGATGCACTGCAGGTGCTCCAGTGAGACTCCCTATGCGAGATAAGATCATGTCGATAGAGAATTTGATGGCGATCATTCTGGCATAGCTAGATTCTCTGTACGATGAGTAGATCAAAAGTTATGCCCGAAAAACACGTTTTGACGCATTTTGCACCTATGTTGGTAATGGATGCACTGCAGGTGCTCCAGTGAGACTCCCTATGCGAGATAAGATCATGTCGATAGAGAATTTGATGGCGATCATTCTGGCATAGCTAGATTCTCTGTACGATGAGTAGATCAAAAGTTATGCCCGAAAAACACGTTTTGACGCATTTTGCACCTATGTTGGTAATGGATGCACTGCAGGTGCTCCAGTGAGACTCCCTATGCGAGATAAGATCATGTCGATAGAGAATTTGATGGCGATCATTCTGGCATAGCTAGATTCTCTGTACGATGAGTAGATCAAAAGTTATGCCCGAAAAACACGTTTTGACGCATTTTGCACCTATGTTGGTAATGGATGCACTGCAGGTGCTCCAGTGAGACTCCCTATGCGAGATAAGATCATGTCGATAGAGAATTTGATGGCGATCATTCTGGCATAGCTAGATTCTCTGTACGATGAGTAGATCAAAAGTTATGCCCGAAAAACACGTTTTGACGCATTTTGCACCTATGTTGGTAATGGATGCACTGCAGGTGCTCCAGTGAGACTCCCTATGCGAGATAAGATCATGTCGATAGAGAATTTGATGGCGATCATTCTGGCATAGCTAGATTCTCTGTACGATGAGTAGATCAAAAGTTATGCCCGAAAAACACGTTTTGACGCATTTTGCACCTATGTTGGTAATGGATGCACTGCAGGTGCTCCAGTGAGACTCCCTATGCGAGATAAGATCATGTCGATAGAGAATTTGATGGCGATCATTCTGGCATAGCTAGATTCTCTGTACGATGAGTAGATCAAAAGTTATGCCCGAAAAACACGTTTTGACGCATTTTGCACCTATGTTGGTAATGGATGCACTGCAGGTGCTCCAGTGAGACTCCCTATGCGAGATAAGATCATGTCGATAGAGAATTTGATGGCGATCATTCTGGCATAGCTAGATTCTCTGTACGATGAGTAGATCAAAAGTTATGCCCGAAAAACACGTTTTGACGCATTTTGCACCTATGTTGGTAATGGATGCACTGCAGGTGCTCCAGTGAGACTCCCTATGCGAGATAAGATCATGTCGATAGAGAATTTGATGGCGATCATTCTGGCATAGCTAGATTCTCTGTACGATGAGTAGATCAAAAGTTATGCCCGAAAAACACGTTTTGACGCATTTTGCACCTATGTTGGTAATGGATGCACTGCAGGTGCTCCAGTGAGACTCCCTATGCGAGATAAGATCATGTCGATAGAGAATTTGATGGCGATCATTCTGGCATAGCTAGATTCTCTGTACGATGAGTAGATCAAAAGTTATGCCCGAAAAACACGTTTTGACGCATTTTGCACCTATGTTGGTAATGGATGCACTGCAGGTGCTCCAGTGAGACTCCCTATGCGAGATAAGATCATGTCGATAGAGAATTTGATGGCGATCATTCTGGCATAGCTAGATTCTCTGTACGATGAGTAGATCAAAAGTTATGCCCGAAAAACACGTTTTGACGCATTTTGCACCTATGTTGGTAATGGATGCACTGCAGGTGCTCCAGTGAGACTCCCTATGCGAGATAAGATCATGTCGATAGAGAATTTGATGGCGATCATTCTGGCATAGCTAGATTCTCTGTACGATGAGTAGATCAAAAGTTATGCCCGAAAAACACGTTTTGACGCATTTTGCACCTATGTTGGTAATGGATGCACTGCAGGTGCTCCAGTGAGACTCCCTATGCGAGATAAGATCATGTCGATAGAGAATTTGATGGCGATCATTCTGGCATAGCTAGATTCTCTGTACGATGAGTAGATCAAAAGTTATGCCCGAAAAACACGTTTTGACGCATTTTGCACCTATGTTGGTAATGGATGCACTGCAGGTGCTCCAGTGAGACTCCCTATGCGAGATAAGATCATGTCGATAGAGAATTTGATGGCGATCATTCTGGCATAGCTAGATTCTCTGTACGATGAGTAGATCAAAAGTTATGCCCGAAAAACACGTTTTGACGCATTTTGCACCTATGTTGGTAATGGATGCACTGCAGGTGCTCCAGTGAGACTCCCTATGCGAGATAAGATCATGTCGATAGAGAATTTGATGGCGATCATTCTGGCATAGCTAGATTCTCTGTACGATGAGTAGATCAAAAGTTATGCCCGAAAAACACGTTTTGACGCATTTTGCACCTATGTTGGTAATGGATGCACTGCAGGTGCTCCAGTGAGACTCCCTATGCGAGATAAGATCATGTCGATAGAGAATTTGATGGCGATCATTCTGGCATAGCTAGATTCTCTGTACGATGAGTAGATCAAAAGTTATGCCCGAAAAACACGTTTTGACGCATTTTGCACCTATGTTGGTAATGGATGCACTGCAGGTGCTCCAGTGAGACTCCCTATGCGAGATAAGATCATGTCGATAGAGAATTTGATGGCGATCATTCTGGCATAGCTAGATTCTCTGTACGATGAGTAGATCAAAAGTTATGCCCGAAAAACACGTTTTGACGCATTTTGCACCTATGTTGGTAATGGATGCACTGCAGGTGCTCCAGTGAGACTCCCTATGCGAGATAAGATCATGTCGATAGAGAATTTGATGGCGATCATTCTGGCATAGCTAGATTCTCTGTACGATGAGTAGATCAAAAGTTATGCCCGAAAAACACGTTTTGACGCATTTTGCACCTATGTTGGTAATGGATGCACTGCAGGTGCTCCAGTGAGACTCCCTATGCGAGATAAGATCATGTCGATAGAGAATTTGATGGCGATCATTCTGGCATAGCTAGATTCTCTGTACGATGAGTAGATCAAAAGTTATGCCCGAAAAACACGTTTTGACGCATTTTGCACCTATGTTGGTAATGGATGCACTGCAGGTGCTCCAGTGAGACTCCCTATGCGAGATAAGATCATGTCGATAGAGAATTTGATGGCGATCATTCTGGCATAGCTAGATTCTCTGTACGATGAGTAGATCAAAAGTTATGCCCGAAAAACACGTTTTGACGCATTTTGCACCTATGTTGGTAATGGATGCACTGCAGGTGCTCCAGTGAGACTCCCTATGCGAGATAAGATCATGTCGATAGAGAATTTGATGGCGATCATTCTGGCATAGCTAGATTCTCTGTACGATGAGTAGATCAAAAGTTATGCCCGAAAAACACGTTTTGACGCATTTTGCACCTATGTTGGTAATGGATGCACTGCAGGTGCTCCAGTGAGACTCCCTATGCGAGATAAGATCATGTCGATAGAGAATTTGATGGCGATCATTCTGGCATAGCTAGATTCTCTGTACGATGAGTAGATCAAAAGTTATGCCCGAAAAACACGTTTTGACGCATTTTGCACCTATGTTGGTAATGGATGCACTGCAGGTGCTCCAGTGAGACTCCCTATGCGAGATAAGATCATGTCGATAGAGAATTTGATGGCGATCATTCTGGCATAGCTAGATTCTCTGTACGATGAGTAGATCAAAAGTTATGCCCGAAAAACACGTTTTGACGCATTTTGCACCTATGTTGGTAATGGATGCACTGCAGGTGCTCCAGTGAGACTCCCTATGCGAGATAAGATCATGTCGATAGAGAATTTGATGGCGATCATTCTGGCATAGCTAGATTCTCAGTACGATGAGTAGATCAAAAGTTATGCCCGAAAAACACGTTTTGACGCATTTTGCACCTATGTTGGTAATGGATGCACTGCAGGTGCTCCAGTGAGACTCCCTATGCGAGATAAGATCATGTCGATAGAGAATTTGATGGCGATCATTCTGGCATAGCTAGATTCTCTGTACGATGAG
The DNA here is from genome assembly GCA_964036235.1 of Heterorhabditis bacteriophora. Classification (NCBI taxonomy): domain Eukaryota; kingdom Metazoa; phylum Nematoda; class Chromadorea; order Rhabditida; family Heterorhabditidae; genus Heterorhabditis; species Heterorhabditis bacteriophora. Next base: position 89,292 of record OZ038427.1, on the reverse strand, counting down.
TAGATCAAAAGTTATGCCCGAAAAACACGTTTTGACGCATTTTGCACCTATGTTGGTAATGGATGCACTGCAGGTGCTCCAGTGAGACTCCCTATGCGAGATAAGATCATGTCGATAGAGAATTTGATGGCGATCATTCTGGCATAGCTAGATTCTCTGTACGATGAGTAGATCAAAAGTTATGCCCGAAAAACACGTTTTGACGCATTTTGCACCTATGTCGGTAATGGATGCACTGTAGGTGCTCCAGTGAGACTCCCTATGCGAGATAAGATCATATCGATAGAGAATTTGATGGCGATCATTCTGGCATAGCTAGATTCTCTGTACGATGAGTAGATCAAAAGTTATGCCCGAAAAACACGTTTTAGACGCATTTTGCACCTATGTCGGTAGTGGATGCACTGTAGGTGCTCAGTGAGACTCCCTATGCGAGATAAGATCATATCGATAGAGAATTTGATGGCGATCATTCTGGACATAGCTAGATTCTCTGTACGATGAGTAGATCAAAAGTTATGCCCGAAAAACACGTTTTGACGCATTTTGCACGGTATACGGTAATGATGCACTGCAGGTGCTCCAGTGAGACTCCCTATGCGAGATAAGATCATGTCGATAGAGAATTTGATGGCGATCATTCTGGCATAGCTAGATTCTCTGTACGATGAGTAGATCAAAAGTTATGCCCGAAAAACACGTTTTGACGCATTTTGCACCTATGTTGGTAATGGATGCACTGCAGGTGCTCCAGTGAGACTCCCTATGCGAGATAAGATCATGTCGATAGAGAATTTGATGGCGATCATTCTGGCATAGCTAGATTCTCTGTACGATGAGTAGATCAAAAGTTATGCCCGAAAAACACGTTTTGACGCATTTTGCACCTATGTTGGTAATGGATGCACTGCAGGTGCTCCAGTGAGACTCCCTATGCGAGATAAGATCATGTCGATAGAGAATTTGATGGCGATCATTCTGGCATAGCTAGATTCTCTGTACGATGAGTAGATCAAAAGTTATGCCCGAAAAACACGTTTTGACGCATTTTGCACCTATGTTGGTAATGGATGCACTGCAGGTGCTCCAGTGAGACTCCCTATGCGAGATAAGATCATGTCGATAGAGAATTTGATGGCGATCATTCTGGCATAGCTAGATTCTCTGTACGATGAGTAGATCAAAAGTTATGCCCGAAAAACACGTTTTGACGCATTTTGCACCTATGTTGGTAATGGATGCACTGCAGGTGCTCCAGTGAGACTCCCTATGCGAGATAAGATCATGTCGATAGAGAATTTGATGGCGATCATTCTGGCATAGCTAGATTCTCTGTACGATGAGTAGATCAAAAGTTATGCCCGAAAAACACGTTTTGACGCATTTTGCACCTATGTTGGTAATGGATGCACTGCAGGTGCTCCAGTGAGACTCCCTATGCGAGATAAGATCATGTCGATAGAGAATTTGATGGCGATCATTCTGGCATAGCTAGATTCTCTGTACGATGAGTAGATCAAAAGTTATGCCCGAAAAACACGTTTTGACGCATTTTGCACCTATGTTGGTAATGGATGCACTGCAGGTGCTCCAGTGAGACTCCCTATGCGAGATAAGATCATGTCGATAGAGAATTTGATGGCGATCATTCTGGCATAGCTAGATTCTCTGTACGATGAGTAGATCAAAAGTTATGCCCGAAAAACACGTTTTGACGCATTTTGCACCTATGTTGGTAATGGATGCACTGCAGGTGCTCCAGTGAGACTCCCTATGCGAGATAAGATCATGTCGATAGAGAATTTGATGGCGATCATTCTGGCATAGCTAGATTCTCTGTACGATGAGTAGATCAAAAGTTATGCCCGAAAAACACGTTTTGACGCATTTTGCACCTATGTTGGTAATGGATGCACTGCAGGTGCTCCAGTGAGACTCCCTATGCGAGATAAGATCATGTCGATAGAGAATTTGATGGCGATCATTCTGGCATAGCTAGATTCTCTGTACGATGAGTAGATCAAAAGTTATGCCCGAAAAACACGTTTTGACGCATTTTGCACCTATGTTGGTAATGGATGCACTGCAGGTGCTCCAGTGAGACTCCCTATGCGAGATAAGATCATGTCGATAGAGAATTTGATGGCGATCATTCTGGCATAGCTAGATTCTCTGTACGATGAGTAGATCAAAAGTTATGCCCGAAAAACACGTTTTGACGCATTTTGCACCTATGTTGGTAATGGATGCACTGCAGGTGCTCCAGTGAGACTCCCTATGCGAGATAAGATCATGTCGATAGAGAATTTGATGGCGATCATTCTGGCATAGCTAGATTCTCTGTACGATGAGTAGATCAAAAGTTATGCCCGAAAAACACGTTTTGACGCATTTTGCACCTATGTTGGTAATGGATGCACTGCAGGTGCTCCAGTGAGACTCCCTATGCGAGATAAGATCATGTCGATAGAGAATTTGATGGCGATCATTCTGGCATAGCTAGATTCTCTGTACGATGAGTAGATCAAAAGTTATGCCCGAAAAACACGTTTTGACGCATTTTGCACCTATGTTGGTAATGGATGCACTGCAGGTGCTCCAGTGAGACTCCCTATGCGAGATAAGATCATGTCGATAGAGAATTTGATGGCGATCATTCTGGCATAGCTAGATTCTCTGTACGATGAGTAGATCAAAAGTTATGCCCGAAAAACACGTTTTGACGCATTTTGCACCTATGTTGGTAATGGATGCACTGCAGGTGCTCCAGTGAGACTCCCTATGCGAGATAAGATCATGTCGATAGAGAATTTGATGGCGATCATTCTGGCATAGCTAGATTCTCTGTACGATGAGTAGATCAAAAGTTATGCCCGAAAAACACGTTTTGACGCATTTTGCACCTATGTTGGTAATGGATGCACTGCAGGTGCTCCAGTGAGACTCCCTATGCGAGATAAGATCATGTCGATAGAGAATTTGATGGCGATCATTCTGGCATAGCTAGATTCTCTGTACGATGAGTAGATCAAAAGTTATGCCCGAAAAACACGTTTTGACGCATTTTGCACCTATGTTGGTAATGGATGCACTGCAGGTGCTCCAGTGAGACTCCCTATGCGAGATAAGATCATGTCGATAGAGAATTTGATGGCGATCATTCTGGCATAGCTAGATTCTCTGTACGATGAGTAGATCAAAAGTTATGCCCGAAAAACACGTTTTGACGCATTTTGCACCTATGTTGGTAATGGATGCACTGCAGGTGCTCCAGTGAGACTCCCTATGCGAGATAAGATCATGTCGATAGAGAATTTGATGGCGATCATTCTGGCATAGCTAGATTCTCTGTACGATGAGTAGATCAAAAGTTATGCCCGAAAAACACGTTTTGACGCATTTTGCACCTATGTTGGTAATGGATGCACTGCAGGTGCTCCAGTGAGACTCCCTATGCGAGATAAGATCATGTCGATAGAGAATTTGATGGCGATCATTCTGGCATAGCTAGATTCTCTGTACGATGAGTAGATCAAAAGTTATGCCCGAAAAACACGTTTTGACGCATTTTGCACCTATGTTGGTAATGGATGCACTGCAGGTGCTCCAGTGAGACTCCCTATGCGAGATAAGATCATGTCGATAGAGAATTTGATGGCGATCATTCTGGCATAGCTAGATTCTCTGTACGATGAGTAGATCAAAAGTTATGCCCGAAAAACACGTTTTGACGCATTTTGCACCTATGTTGGTAATGGATGCACTGCAGGTGCTCCAGTGAGACTCCCTATGCGAGATAAGATCATGTCGATAGAGAATTTGATGGCGATCATTCTGGCATAGCTAGATTCTCTGTACGATGAGTAGATCAAAAGTTATGCCCGAAAAACACGTTTTGACGCATTTTGCACCTATGTTGGTAATGGATGCACTGCAGGTGCTCCAGTGAGACTCCCTATGCGAGATAAGATCATGTCGATAGAGAATTTGATGGCGATCATTCTGGCATAGCTAGATTCTCTGTACGATGAGTAGATCAAAAGTTATGCCCGAAAAACACGTTTTGACGCATTTTGCACCTATGTTGGTAATGGATGCACTGCAGGTGCTCCAGTGAGACTCCCTATGCGAGATAAGATCATGTCGATAGAGAATTTGATGGCGATCATTCTGGCATAGCTAGATTCTCTGTACGATGAGTAGATCAAAAGTTATGCCCGAAAAACACGTTTTGACGCATTTTGCACCTATGTTGGTAATGGATGCACTGCAGGTGCTCCAGTGAGACTCCCTATGCGAGATAAGATCATGTCGATAGAGAATTTGATGGCGATCATTCTGGCATAGCTAGATTCTCTGTACGATGAGTAGATCAAAAGTTATGCCCGAAAAACACGTTTTGACGCATTTTGCACCTATGTTGGTAATGGATGCACTGCAGGTGCTCCAGTGAGACTCCCTATGCGAGATAAGATCATGTCGATAGAGAATTTGATGGCGATCATTCTGGCATAGCTAGATTCTCTGTACGATGAGTAGATCAAAAGTTATGCCCGAAAAACACGTTTTGACGCATTTTGCACCTATGTTGGTAATGGATGCACTGCAGGTGCTCCAGTGAGACTCCCTATGCGAGATAAGATCATGTCGATAGAGAATTTGATGGCGATCATTCTGGCATAGCTAGATTCTCTGTACGATGAGTAGATCAAAAGTTATGCCCGAAAAACACGTTTTGACGCATTTTGCACCTATGTTGGTAATGGATGCACTGCAGGTGCTCCAGTGAGACTCCCTATGCGAGATAAGATCATGTCGATAGAGAATTTGATGGCGATCATTCTGGCATAGCTAGATTCTCTGTACGATGAGTAGATCAAAAGTTATGCCCGAAAAACACGTTTTGACGCATTTTGCACCTATGTTGGTAATGGATGCACTGCAGGTGCTCCAGTGAGACTCCCTATGCGAGATAAGATCATGTCGATAGAGAATTTGATGGCGATCATTCTGGCATAGCTAGATTCTCTGTACGATGAGTAGATCAAAAGTTATGCCCGAAAAACACGTTTTGACGCATTTTGCACCTATGTTGGTAATGGATGCACTGCAGGTGCTCCAGTGAGACTCCCTATGCGAGATAAGATCATGTCGATAGAGAATTTGATGGCGATCATTCTGGCATAGCTAGATTCTCTGTACGATGAGTAGATCAAAAGTTATGCCCGAAAAACACGTTTTGACGCATTTTGCACCTATGTTGGTAATGGATGCACTGCAGGTGCTCCAGTGAGACTCCCTATGCGAGATAAGATCATGTCGATAGAGAATTTGATGGCGATCATTCTGGCATAGCTAGATTCTCTGTACGATGAGTAGATCAAAAGTTATGCCCGAAAAACACGTTTTGACGCATTTTGCACCTATGTTGGTAATGGATGCACTGCAGGTGCTCCAGTGAGACTCCCTATGCGAGATAAGATCATGTCGATAGAGAATTTGATGGCGATCATTCTGGCATAGCTAGATTCTCTGTACGATGAGTAGATCAAAAGTTATGCCCGAAAAACACGTTTTGACGCATTTTGCACCTATGTTGGTAATGGATGCACTGCAGGTGCTCCAGTGAGACTCCCTATGCGAGATAAGATCATGTCGATAGAGAATTTGATGGCGATCATTCTGGCATAGCTAGATTCTCTGTACGATGAGTAGATCAAAAGTTATGCCCGAAAAACACGTTTTGACGCATTTTGCACCTATGTTGGTAATGGATGCACTGCAGGTGCTCCAGTGAGACTCCCTATGCGAGATAAGATCATGTCGATAGAGAATTTGATGGCGATCATTCTGGCATAGCTAGATTCTCTGTACGATGAGTAGATCAAAAGTTATGCCCGAAAAACACGTTTTGACGCATTTTGCACCTATGTTGGTAATGGATGCACTGCAGGTGCTCCAGTGAGACTCCCTATGCGAGATAAGATCATGTCGATAGAGAATTTGATGGCGATCATTCTGGCATAGCTAGATTCTCTGTACGATGAGTAGATCAAAAGTTATGCCCGAAAAACACGTTTTGACGCATTTTGCACCTATGTTGGTAATGGATGCACTGCAGGTGCTCCAGTGAGACTCCCTATGCGAGATAAGATCATGTCGATAGAGAATTTGATGGCGATCATTCTGGCATAGCTAGATTCTCTGTACGATGAGTAGATCAAAAGTTATGCCCGAAAAACACGTTTTGACGCATTTTGCACCTATGTTGGTAATGGATGCACTGCAGGTGCTCCAGTGAGACTCCCTATGCGAGATAAGATCATGTCGATAGAGAATTTGATGGCGATCATTCTGGCATATCTAGATTCTCTGTACGAAGAGTACATCAAAAGTTATGGCCGAAAAACACGTTTTGACGCATTTTGCACCTATGTCGGTAATGGATGCACTGCAGGTGCTCCAGTGAGACTCCCTATGCGAGATAAGATCATGTCGATAGAGAATTTGATGGCGATCATTCTGGCATATCTAGATTCTCTGTACGATGAGTAGATCAAAAGTTATGCCCGAAAAACACGTTTTGACGCATTTTGCACCTATGTTGGTAATGGATGCACTGCAGGTGCTCCAGTGAGACTCCCTATGCGAGATAAGATCATGTCGATAGAGAATTTGATGGCGATCATTCTGGCATAGCTAGATTCTCTGTACGATGAGTAGATCAAAAGTTATGCCCGAAAAACACGTTTTGACGCATTTTGCACCTATGTTGGTAATGGATGCACTGCAGGTGCTCCAGTGAGACTCCCTATGCGAGATAAGATCATGTCGATAGAGAATTTGATGGCGATCATTCTGGCATAGCTAGATTCTCTGTACGATGAGTAGATCAAAAGTTATGCCCGAAAAACACGTTTTGACGCATTTTGCACCTATGTTGGTAATGGATGCACTGCAGGTGCTCCAGTGAGACTCCCTATGCGAGATAAGATCATGTCGATAGAGAATTTGATGGCGATCATTCTGGCATATCTAGATTCTCAGTACGATGAGTAGATCAAAAGTTATGCCCGAAAAACACGTTTTGACGCATTTTGCACCTATGTTGGTAATGGATGCACTGCAGGTGCTCCAGTGAGACTCCCTATGCGAGATAAGATCATGTCGATAGAGAATTTGATGGCGATCATTCTGGCATAGCTAGATTCTCTGTACGATGAGTAGATCAAAAGTTATGCCCGAAAAACACGTTTTGACGCATTTTGCACCTATGTTGGTAATGGATGCACTGCAGGTGCTCCAGTGAGACTCCCTATGCGAGATAAGATCATGTCGATAGAGAATTTGATGGCGATCATTCTGGCATAGCTAGATTCTCTGTACGATGAGTAGATCAAAAGTTATGCCCGAAAAACACGTTTTGACGCATTTTGCACCTATGTTGGTAATGGATGCACTGCAGGTGCTCCAGTGAGACTCCCTATGCGAGATAAGATCATGTCGATAGAGAATTTGATGGCGATCATTCTGGCATAGCTAGATTCTCTGTACGATGAGTAGATCAAAAGTTATGCCCGAAAAACACGTTTTGACGCATTTTGCACCTATGTTGGTAATGGATGCACTGCAGGTGCTCCAGTGAGACTCCCTATGCGAGATAAGATCATGTCGATAGAGAATTTGATGGCGATCATTCTGGCATAGCTAGATTCTCTGTACGATGAGTAGATCAAAAGTTATGCCCGAAAAACACGTTTTGACGCATTTTGCACCTATGTTGGTAATGGATGCACTGCAGGTGCTCCAGTGAGACTCCCTATGCGAGATAAGATCATGTCGATAGAGAATTTGATGGCGATCATTCTGGCATAGCTAGATTCTCTGTACGATGAGTAGATCAAAAGTTATGCCCGAAAAACACGTTTTGACGCATTTTGCACCTATGTTGGTAATGGATGCACTGCAGGTGCTCCAGTGAGACTCCCTATGCGAGATAAGATCATGTCGATAGAGAATTTGATGGCGATCATTCTGGCATAGCTAGATTCTCTGTACGATGAGTAGATCAAAAGTTATGCCCGAAAAACACGTTTTGACGCATTTTGCACCTATGTTGGTAATGGATGCACTGCAGGTGCTCCAGTGAGACTCCCTATGCGAGATAAGATCATGTCGATAGAGAATTTGATGGCGATCATTCTGGCATAGCTAGATTCTCTGTACGATGAGTAGATCAAAAGTTATGCCCGAAAAACACGTTTTGACGCATTTTGCACCTATGTTGGTAATGGATGCACTGCAGGTGCTCCAGTGAGACTCCCTATGCGAGATAAGATCATGTCGATAGAGAATTTGATGGCGATCATTCTGGCATAGCTAGATTCTCTGTACGATGAGTAGATCAAAAGTTATGCCCGAAAAACACGTTTTGACGCATTTTGCACCTATGTTGGTAATGGATGCACTGCAGGTGCTCCAGTGAGACTCCCTATGCGAGATAAGATCATGTCGATAGAGAATTTGATGGCGATCATTCTGGCATAGCTAGATTCTCTGTACGATGAGTAGATCAAAAGTTATGCCCGAAAAACACGTTTTGACGCATTTTGCACCTATGTTGGTAATGGATGCACTGCAGGTGCTCCAGTGAGACTCCCTATGCGAGATAAGATCATGTCGATAGAGAATTTGATGGCGATCATTCTGGCATAGCTAGATTCTCTGTACGATGAGTAGATCAAAAGTTATGCCCGAAAAACACGTTTTGACGCATTTTGCACCTATGTTGGTAATGGATGCACTGCAGGTGCTCCAGTGAGACTCCCTATGCGAGATAAGATCATGTCGATAGAGAATTTGATGGCGATCATTCTGGCATAGCTAGATTCTCTGTACGATGAGTAGATCAAAAGTTATGCCCGAAAAACACGTTTTGACGCATTTTGCACCTATGTTGGTAATGGATGCACTGCAGGTGCTCCAGTGAGACTCCCTATGCGAGATAAGATCATGTCGATAGAGAATTTGATGGCGATCATTCTGGCATAGCTAGATTCTCTGTACGATGAGTAGATCAAAAGTTATGCCCGAAAAACACGTTTTGACGCATTTTGCACCTATGTTGGTAATGGATGCACTGCAGGTGCTCCAGTGAGACTCCCTATGCGAGATAAGATCATGTCGATAGAGAATTTGATGGCGATCATTCTGGCATAGCTAGATTCTCTGTACGATGAGTAGATCAAAAGTTATGCCCGAAAAACACGTTTTGACGCATTTTGCACCTATGTTGGTAATGGATGCACTGCAGGTGCTCCAGTGAGACTCCCTATGCGAGATAAGATCATGTCGATAGAGAATTTGATGGCGATCATTCTGGCATAGCTAGATTCTCTGTACGATGAGTAGATCAAAAGTTATGCCCGAAAAACACGTTTTGACGCATTTTGCACCTATGTTGGTAATGGATGCACTGCAGGTGCTCCAGTGAGACTCCCTATGCGAGATAAGATCATGTCGATAGAGAATTTGATGGCGATCATTCTGGCATAGCTAGATTCTCTGTACGATGAGTAGATCAAAAGTTATGCCCGAAAAACACGTTTTGACGCATTTTGCACCTATGTTGGTAATGGATGCACTGCAGGTGCTCCAGTGAGACTCCCTATGCGAGATAAGATCATGTCGATAGAGAATTTGATGGCGATCATTCTGGCATAGCTAGATTCTCTGTACGATGAGTAGATCAAAAGTTATGCCCGAAAAACACGTTTTGACGCATTTTGCACCTATGTTGGTAATGGATGCACTGCAGGTGCTCCAGTGAGACTCCCTATGCGAGATAAGATCATGTCGATAGAGAATTTGATGGCGATCATTCTGGCATAGCTAGATTCTCTGTACGATGAGTAGATCAAAAGTTATGCCCGAAAAACACGTTTTGACGCATTTTGCACCTATGTTGGTAATGGATGCACTGCAGGTGCTCCAGTGAGACTCCCTATGCGAGATAAGATCATGTCGATAGAGAATTTGATGGCGATCATTCTGGCATAGCTAGATTCTCTGTACGATGAGTAGATCAAAAGTTATGCCCGAAAAACACGTTTTGACGCATTTTGCACCTATGTTGGTAATGGATGCACTGCAGGTGCTCCAGTGAGACTCCCTATGCGAGATAAGATCATGTCGATAGAGAATTTGATGGCGATCATTCTGGCATAGCTAGATTCTCTGTACGATGAGTAGATCAAAAGTTATGCCCGAAAAACACGTTTTGACGCATTTTGCACCTATGTTGGTAATGGATGCACTGCAGGTGCTCCAGTGAGACTCCCTATGCGAGATAAGATCATGTCGATAGAGAATTTGATGGCGATCATTCTGGCATAGCTAGATTCTCTGTACGATGAGTAGATCAAAAGTTATGCCCGAAAAACACGTTTTGACGCATTTTGCACCTATGTTGGTAATGGATGCACTGCAGGTGCTCCAGTGAGACTCCCTATGCGAGATAAGATCATGTCGATAGAGAATTTGATGGCGATCATTCTGGCATAGCTAGATTCTCTGTACGATGAGTAGATCAAAAGTTATGCCCGAAAAACACGTTTTGACGCATTTTGCACCTATGTTGGTAATGGATGCACTGCAGGTGCTCCAGTGAGACTCCCTATGCGAGATAAGATCATGTCGATAGAGAATTTGATGGCGATCATTCTGGCATAGCTAGATTCTCTGTACGATGAGTAGATCAAAAGTTATGCCCGAAAAACACGTTTTGACGCATTTTGCACCTATGTTGGTAATGGATGCACTGCAGGTGCTCCAGTGAGACTCCCTATGCGAGATAAGATCATGTCGATAGAGAATTTGATGGCGATCATTCTGGCATAGCTAGATTCTCTGTACGATGAGTAGATCAAAAGTTATGCCCGAAAAACACGTTTTGACGCATTTTGCACCTATGTTGGTAATGGATGCACTGCAGGTGCTCCAGTGAGACTCCCTATGCGAGATAAGATCATGTCGATAGAGAATTTGATGGCGATCATTCTGGCATAGCTAGATTCTCTGTACGATGAGTAGATCAAAAGTTATGCCCGAAAAACACGTTTTGACGCATTTTGCACCTATGTTGGTAATGGATGCACTGCAGGTGCTCCAGTGAGACTCCCTATGCGAGATAAGATCATGTCGATAGAGAATTTGATGGCGATCATTCTGGCATAGCTAGATTCTCTGTACGATGAGTAGATCAAAAGTTATGCCCGAAAAACACGTTTTGACGCATTTTGCACCTATGTTGGTAATGGATGCACTGCAGGTGCTCCAGTGAGACTCCCTATGCGAGATAAGATCATGTCGATAGAGAATTTGATGGCGATCATTCTGGCATAGCTAGATTCTCTGTACGATGAGTAGATCAAAAGTTATGCCCGAAAAACACGTTTTGACGCATTTTGCACCTATGTTGGTAATGGATGCACTGCAGGTGCTCCAGTGAGACTCCCTATGCGAGATAAGATCATGTCGATAGAGAATTTGATGGCGATCATTCTGGCATAGCTAGATTCTCTGTACGATGAGTAGATCAAAAGTTATGCCCGAAAAACACGTTTTGACGCATTTTGCACCTATGTTGGTAATGGATGCACTGCAGGTGCTCCAGTGAGACTCCCTATGCGAGATAAGATCATGTCGATAGAGAATTTGATGGCGATCATTCTGGCATAGCTAGATTCTCTGTACGATGAGTAGATCAAAAGTTATGCCCGAAAAACACGTTTTGACGCATTTTGCACCTATGTTGGTAATGGATGCACTGCAGGTGCTCCAGTGAGACTCCCTATGCGAGATAAGATCATGTCGATAGAGAATTTGATGGCGATCATTCTGGCATAGCTAGATTCTCTGTACGATGAGTAGATCAAAAGTTATGCCCGAAAAACACGTTTTGACGCATTTTGCACCTATGTTGGTAATGGATGCACTGCAGGTGCTCCAGTGAGACTCCCTATGCGAGATAAGATCATGTCGATAGAGAATTTGATGGCGATCATTCTGGCATAGCTAGATTCTCTGTACGATGAGTAGATCAAAAGTTATGCCCGAAAAACACGTTTTGACGCATTTTGCACCTATGTTGGTAATGGATGCACTGCAGGTGCTCCAGTGAGACTCCCTATGCGAGATAAGATCATGTCGATAGAGAATTTGATGGCGATCATTCTGGCATAGCTAGATTCTCTGTACGATGAGTAGATCAAAAGTTATGCCCGAAAAACACGTTTTGACGCATTTTGCACCTATGTTGGTAATGGATGCACTGCAGGTGCTCCAGTGAGACTCCCTATGCGAGATAAGATCATGTCGATAGAGAATTTGATGGCGATCATTCTGGCATAGCTAGATTCTCTGTACGATGAGTAGATCAAAAGTTATGCCCGAAAAACACGTTTTGACGCATTTTGCACCTATGTTGGTAATGGATGCACTGCAGGTGCTCCAGTGAGACTCCCTATGCGAGATAAGATCATGTCGATAGAGAATTTGATGGCGATCATTCTGGCATAGCTAGATTCTCTGTACGATGAGTAGATCAAAAGTTATGCCCGAAAAACACGTTTTGACGCATTTTGCACCTATGTTGGTAATGGATGCACTGCAGGTGCTCCAGTGAGACTCCCTATGCGAGATAAGATCATGTCGATAGAGAATTTGATGGCGATCATTCTGGCATAGCTAGATTCTCTGTACGATGAGTAGATCAAAAGTTATGCCCGAAAAACACGTTTTGACGCATTTTGCACCTATGTTGGTAATGGATGCACTGCAGGTGCTCCAGTGAGACTCCCTATGCGAGATAAGATCATGTCGATAGAGAATTTGATGGCGATCATTCTGGCATAGCTAGATTCTCTGTACGATGAGTAGATCAAAAGTTATGTCCGAAAAACACGTTTTGACGCATTTTGCACCTATGTTGGTAATGGATGCACTGCAGGTGCTCCAGTGAGACTCCCTATGCGAGATAAGATCATGTCGATAGAGAATTTGATGGCGATCATTCTGGCATATCTAGATTCTCAGTACGATGAGTAGATCAAAAGTTATGCCCGAAAAACACGTTTTGACGCATTTTGCACCTATGTTGGTAATGGATGCACTGCAGGTGCTCCAGTGAGACTCCCTATGCGAGATAAGATCATGTCGATAGAGAATTTGATGGCGATCATTCTGGCATAGCTAGATTCTCTGTACGATGAGTAGATCAAAAGTTATGCCCGAAAAACACGTTTTGACGCATTTTGCACCTATGTTGGTAATGGATGCACTGCAGGTGCTCCAGTGAGACTCCCTATGCGAGATAAGATCATGTCGATAGAGAATTTGATGGCGATCATTCTGGCATAGCTAGATTCTCTGTACGATGAGTAGATCAAAAGTTATGCCCGAAAAACACGTTTTGACGCATTTTGCACCTATGTTGGTAATGGATGCACTGCAGGTGCTCCAGTGAGACTCCCTATGCGAGATAAGATCATGTCGATAGAGAATTTGATGGCGATCATTCTGGCATATCTAGATTCTCAGTACGATGAGTAGATCAAAAGTTATGCCCGAAAAACACGTTTTGACGCATTTTGCACCTATGTTGGTAATGGATGCACTGCAGGTGCTCCAGTGAGACTCCCTATGCGAGATAAGATCATGTCGATAGAGAATTTGATGGCGATCATTCTGGCATAGCTAGATTCTCTGTACGATGAGTAGATCAAAAGTTATGCCCGAAAAACACGTTTTGACGCATTTTGCACCTATGTTGGTAATGGATGCACTGCAGGTGCTCCAGTGAGACTCCCTATGCGAGATAAGATCATGTCGATAGAGAATTTGATGGCGATCATTCTGGCATAGCTAGATTCTCTGTACGATGAGTAGATCAAAAGTTATGCCCGAAAAACACGTTTTGACGCATTTTGCACCTATGTTGGTAATGGATGCACTGCAGGTGCTCCAGTGAGACTCCCTATGCGAGATAAGATCATGTCGATAGAGAATTTGATGGCGATCATTCTGGCATAGCTAGATTCTCTGTACGATGAGTAGATCAAAAGTTAATGCCCGAAAAACACGTTTGACGCATTTTGCACCTATGTTGGTAATGGATGCACTGCAGGTGCTCCAGTGAGACTCCCTATGCGAGATAAGATCATGTCGATAGAGAATTTGATGGCGATCATTCTGGCATAGCTAGATTCTCTGTACGATGAGTAGATCAAAAGTTATGCCCGAAAAACACGTTTTGACGCATTTTGCACCTATGTTGGTAATGGATGCACTGCAGGTGCTCCAGTGAGACTCCCTATGCGAGATAAGATCATGTCGATAGAGAATTTGATGGCGATCATTCTGGCATAGCTAGATTCTCTGTACGATGAGTAGATCAAAGGTTATGTCCGAAAAACACGTTTTGACGCATTTTGCACCTATGTTGGTAATGGATGCACTGCAGGTGCTCCAGTGAGACTCCCTATGCGAGATAAGATCATGTCGATAGAGAATTTGATGGCGATCATTCTGGCATAGCTAGATTCTCTGTACGATGAGTAGATCAAAAGTTATGCCCGAAAAACACGTTTTGACGCATTTTGCACCTATGTTGGTAATGGATGCACTGCAGGTGCTCCAGTGAGACTCCCTATGCGAGATAAGATCATGTCGATAGAGAATTTGATGGCGATCATTCTGGCATAGCTAGATTCTCTGTACGATGAGTAGATCAAAAGTTATGCCCGAAAAACACGTTTTGACGCATTTTGCACCTATGTTGGTAATGGATGCACTGCAGGTGCTCCAGTGAGACTCCCTATGCGAGATAAGATCATGTCGATAGAGAATTTGATGGCGATCATTCTGGCATATCTAGATTCTCAGTACGATGAGTAGATCAAAAGTTATGCCCGAAAAACACGTTTTGACGCATTTTGCACCTATGTTGGTAATGGATGCACTGCAGGTGCTCCAGTGAGACTCCCTATGCGAGATAAGATCATGTCGATAGAGAATTTGATGGCGATCATTCTGGCATAGCTAGATTCTCTGTACGATGAGTAGATCAAAAGTTATGCCCGAAAAACACGTTTTGACGCATTTTGCACCTATGTTGGTAATGGATGCACTGCAGGTGCTCCAGTGAGACTCCCTATGCGAGATAAGATCATGTCGATAGAGAATTTGATGGCGATCATTCTGGCATAGCTAGATTCTCTGTACGATGAGTAGATCAAAAGTTATGCCCGAAAAACACGTTTTGACGCATTTTGCACCTATGTTGGTAATGGATGCACTGCAGGTGCTCCAGTGAGACTCCCTATGCGAGATAAGATCATGTCGATAGAGAATTTGATGGCGATCATTCTGGCATAGCTAGATTCTCTGTACGATGAGTAGATCAAAAGTTATGCCCGAAAAACACGTTTTGACGCATTTTGCACCTATGTTGGTAATGGATGCACTGCAGGTGCTCCAGTGAGACTCCCTATGCGAGATAAGATCATGTCGATAGAGAATTTGATGGCGATCATTCTGGCATAGCTAGATTCTCTGTACGATGAGTAGATCAAAAGTTATGCCCGAAAAACACGTTTTGACGCATTTTGCACCTATGTTGGTAATGGATGCACTGCAGGTGCTCCAGTGAGACTCCCTATGCGAGATAAGATCATGTCGATAGAGAATTTGATGGCGATCATTCTGGCATAGCTAGATTCTCTGTACGATGAGTAGATCAAAAGTTATGTCCGAAAAACACGTTTTGACGCATTTTGCACCTATGTTGGTAATGGATGCACTGCAGGTGCTCCAGTGAGACTCCCTATGCGAGATAAGATCATGTCGATAGAGAATTTGATGGCGATCATTCTGGCATAGCTAGATTCTCTGTACGATGAGTAGATCAAAAGTTATGCCCGAAAAACACGTTTTGACGCATTTTGCACCTATGTTGGTAATGGATGCACTGCAGGTGCTCCAGTGAGACTCCCTATGCGAGATAAGATCATGTCGATAGAGAATTTGATGGCGATCATTCTGGCATATCTAGATTCTCTGTACGAAGAGTACATCAAAAGTTATGGCCGAAAAACACGTTTTGACGCATTTTGCACCTATGTCGGTAATGGATGGACTGTAGGTGCTCCAGTGAGACTCCCTATGCGAGATAAGATCATATCGATAGAGAATTTGATGGCGATCATTATGACATATCTAGATTCTCTGTACGATGAGTAGATCAAAAGTTATGGCCGAAAAACACGTTTTGACGCATTTTGCACGGTATACGGTAATGGATGGACTGTAGGTGCTCCAGTGAGACTCCCTATGCGAGATAAGATCATATCGATAGAGAATTTGATGGCGATCATTATGACATATCTAGATTCTCTGTACGATGAGTAGATCAAAAGTTATGGCCGAAAAACACGTTTTGACGCATTTTGCACGGTATACGGTAATGGATGGACTGTAGGTGCTCCAGTGAGACTCCCTATGCGAGATAAGATCATATCGATAGAGAATTTGATGGCGATCATTATGACATATCTAGATTCTCTGTACGAAGAGTACATCAAAAGTTATGGCCGAAAAACACGTTTTGACGCATTTTGCACGGTATACGGTAATGGATGCACTGTAGGTGCTGCAGTGAGACTCCCTATGCGAGATAAGATCATATCGATAGAGAATTTGATGGCGATCATTATGACATATCTAGATTCTCTGTACGAAGAGTACATCAAAAGTTATGGCCGAAAAACACGTTTTGACGCATTTTGCACCTATGTCGGTAATGGATGGACTGTAGGTGCTCCAGTGAGACTCCCTATGCGAGATAAGATCATATCGATAGAGAATTTGATGGCGATCATTCTGACATATCTAGATTCTCTGTACGAAGAGTACATCAAAAGTTATGGCCGAAAAACACGTTTTGACGCATTTTGCACCTATGTCGGTAATGGATGGACTGTAGGTGCTCCAGTGAGACTCCCTATGCGAGATAAGATCATATCGATAGAGAATTTGATGGCGATCATTATGACATATCTAGATTCTCTGTACGATGAGTAGATCAAAAGTTATGGCCGAAAAACACGTTTTGACGCATTTTGCACGGTATACGGTAATGGATGGACTGTAGGTGCTCCAGTGAGACTCCCTATGCGAGATAAGATCATATCGATAGAGAATTTGATGGCGATCATTATGACATATCTAGATTCTCTGTACGATGAGTAGATCAAAAGTTATGGCCGAAAAACACGTTTTGACGCATTTTGCACGGTATACGGTAATGGATGGACTGTAGGTGCTCCAGTGAGACTCCCTATGCGAGATAAGATCATATCGATAGAGAATTTGATGGCGATCATTATGACATATCTAGATTCTCTGTACGAAGAGTACATCAAAAGTTATGGCCGAAAAACACGTTTTGACGCATTTTGCACGGTATACGGTAATGGATGCACTGTAGGTGCTGCAGTGAGACTCCCTATGCGAGATAAGATCATATCGATAGAGAATTTGATGGCGATCATTCTGACATATCTAGATTCTCTGTACGATGAGTAGATCAAAAGTTATGGCCGAAAACACGTTTTGACGCATTTTGCACGTATACGGTAATGGATGGACTGTAGGTGCTCCAGTGAGACTCCCTATGCGAGATAAGATCATATCGATAGAGAATTTGATGGCGATCATTATGACATATCTAGATTCTCTGTACGATGAGTAGATCAAAAGTTATGGCCGAAAAACACGTTTTGACGCATTTTGCACGGTATACGGTAATGGATGGACTGTAGGTGCTCCAGTGAGACTCCCTATGCGAGATAAGATCATATCGATAGAGAATTTGATGGCGATCATTATGACATATCTAGATTCTCTGTACGATGAGTAGATCAAAAGTTATGGCCGAAAAACACGTTTTGACGCATTTTGCACGGTATACGGTAATGGATGGACTGTAGGTGCTCCAGTGAGACTCCCTATGCGAGATAAGATCATATCGATAGAGAATTTGATGGCGATCATTATGACATATCTAGATTCTCTGTACGAAGAGTACATCAAAAGTTATGGCCGAAAAACACGTTTTGACGCATTTTGCACGGTATACGGTAATGGATGGACTGTAGGTGCTCCAGTGAGACTCCCTATGCGAGATAAGATCATATCGATAGAGAATTTGATGGCGATCATTATGACATATCTAGATTCTCTGTACGATGAGTAGATCAAAAGTTATGGCCGAAAAACACGTTTGACGCATTTTGCACGGTATACGGTAATGGATGGACTGTAGGTGCTCAGTGAGACTCCCTATGCGAGATAAGATCATATCGATAGAGAATTTGATGGCGATCATTATGACATATCTAGATTCTCTGTACGATGAGTAGATCAAAAGTTATGGCCGAAAAACACGTTTTGACGCATTTTGCACGGTATACGGTAATGGATGGACTGTAGGTGCTCCAGTGAGACTCCCTATGCGAGATAAGATCATATCGATAGAGAATTTGATGGCGATCATTATGACATATCTAGATTCTCTGTACGAAGAGTACATCAAAAGTTATGGCCGAAAAACACGTTTTGACGCATTTTGCACGGTATACGGTAATGGATGGACTGTAGGTGCTCCAGTGAGACTCCCTATGCGAGATAAGATCATATCGATAGAGAATTTGATGGCGATCATTATGACATATCTAGATTCTCTGTACGATGAGTAGATCAAAAGTTATGGCCGAAAAACACGTTTTGACGCATTTTGCACGGTATACGGTAATGGATGGACTGTAGGTGCTCCAGTGAGACTCCCTATGCGAGATAAGATCATATCGATAGAGAATTTGATGGCGATCATTATGACATATCTAGATTCTCTGTACGATGAGTAGATCAAAAGTTATGGCCGAAAAAACACGTTTTGACGCATTTTGCACGGTATACGGTAATGGATGGACTGTAGGTGCTCCAGTGAGACTCCTATGCGAGATAAGATCATATCGATAGAGAATTTGATGCGATCATTATGACATATCTAGATTCTCTGTACGAAGAGTACATCAAAAGTTATGGCCGAAAAACACGTTTTGACGCATTTTGCACGTATGTCGGTAATGGATGGACTGTAGGTGCTCCAGTGAGACTCCCTATGCGAGATAAGATCATATCGATAGAGAATTTGATGGCGATCATTCTGACATATCTAGATTCTCTGTACGAAGAGTACATCAAAAGTTATGGCCGAAAAACACGTTTTGACGCATTTTGCACCTATGTCGGTAATGGATGGACTGTAGGTGCTCCAGTGAGACTCCCTATGCGAGATAAGATCATATCGATAGAGAATTTGATGGCGATCATTATGACATATCTAGATTCTCTGTACGATGAGTAGATCAAAAGTTATGGCCGAAAAACACGTTTTGACGCATTTTTGCACGGTATACGGTAATGGATGGACTGTAGGTGCTCCAGTGAGACTCCCTATGCGAGATAAGATCATATCGATAGAGAATTTGATGGCGATCATTATGACATATCTAGATTCTCTGTACGATGAGTAGATCAAAAGTTATGGCCGAAAAACACGTTTTGACGCATTTTGCACGGTATACGGTAATGGATGGACTGTAGGTGCTCCAGTGAGACTCCCTATGCGAGATAAGATCATATCGATAGAGAATTTGATGGCGATCATTATGACATATCTAGATTCTCTGTACGAAGAGTACATCAAAAGTTATGGCCGAAAAACACGTTTTGACGCATTTTGCACGGTATACGGTAATGGATGCACTGTAGGTGCTGCAGTGAGACTCCCTATGCGAGATAAGATCATATCGATAGAGAATTTGATGGCGATCATTCTGACATATCTAGATTCTCTGTACGATGAGTAGATCAAAAGTTATGGCCGAAAAACACGTTTTGACGCATTTTGCACGGTATACGGTAATGGATGGACTGTAGGTGCTCCAGTGAGACTCCCTATGCGAGATAAGATCATATCGATAGAGAATTTGATGGCGATCATTATGACATATCTAGATTCTCTGTACGATGAGTAGATCAAAAGTTATGGCCGAAAAACACGTTTTGACGCATTTTGCACGGTATACGGTAATGGATGGACTGTAGGTGCTCCAGTGAGACTCCCTATGCGAGATAAGATCATATCGATAGAGAATTTGATGGCGATCATTATGACATATCTAGATTCTCTGTACGATGAGTAGATCAAAAGTTATGGCCGAAAAACACGTTTTGACGCATTTTGCACGGTATACGGTAATGGATGGACTGTAGGTGCTCCAGTGAGACTCCCTATGCGAGATAAGATCATATCGATAGAGAATTTGATGGCGATCATTATGACATATCTAGATTCTCTGTACGAAGAGTACATCAAAAGTTATGGCCGAAAAACACGTTTTGACGCATTTTGCACGGTATACGGTAATGGATGGACTGTAGGTGCTCCAGTGAGACTCCCTATGCGAGATAAGATCATATCGATAGAGAATTTGATGGCGATCATTCTGACATATCTAGATTCTCTGTACGAAGAGTACATCAAAAGTTATGGCCGAAAAACACGTTTTGACGCATTTTGCACGGTATACGGTAATGGATGCACTGTAGGTGCTCCAGTGAGACTCCCTATGCGAGATAAGATCATATCGATAGAGAATTTGATGGCGATCATTATGACATATCTAGATTCTCTGTACGATGAGTAGATCAAAAGTTATGGCCGAAAAACACGTTTTGACGCATTTTGCACGGTATACGGTAATGGATGGACTGTAGGTGCTCCAGTGAGACTCCCTATGCGAGATAAGATCATATCGATAGAGAATTTGATGGCGATCATTATGACATATCTAGATTCTCTGTACGATGAGTAGATCAAAAGTTATGGCCGAAAAACACGTTTTGACGCATTTTGCACGGTATACGGTAATGGATGGACTGTAGGTGCTCCAGTGAGACTCCCTATGCGAGATAAGATCATATCGATAGAGAATTTGATGGCGATCATTATGACATATCTAGATTCTCTGTACGAAGAGTACATCAAAAGTTATGGCCGAAAAACACGTTTTGACGCATTTTGCACGGTATACGGTAATGGATGGACTGTAGGTGCTCCAGTGAGACTCCCTATGCGAGATAAGATCATATCGATAGAGAATTTGATGGCGATCATTATGACATATCTAGATTCTCTGTACGATGAGTAGATCAAAAGTTATGGCCGAAAAACACGTTTTGACGCATTTTGCACGGTATACGGTAATGGATGGACTGTAGGTGCTCCAGTGAGACTCCCTATGCGAGATAAGATCATATCGATAGAGAATTTGATGGCGATCATTATGACATATCTAGATTCTCTGTACGAAGAGTACATCAAAAGTTATGGCCGAAAAACACGTTTTGACGCATTTTGCACGGTATACGGTAATGGATGGACTGTAGGTGCTCCAGTGAGACTCCCTATGCGAGATAAGATCATATCGATAGAGAATTTGATGGCGATCATTCTGACATATCTAGATTCTCTGTACGAAGAGTACATCAAAAGTTATGGCCGAAAAACACGTTTTGACGCATTTTGCACGGTATACGGTAATGGATGCACTGTAGGTGCTCCAGTGAGACTCCCTATGCGAGATAAGATCATATCGATAGAGAATTTGATGGCGATCATTATGACATATCTAGATTCTCTGTACGATGAGTAGATCAAAAGTTATGGCCGAAAAACACGTTTTGACGCATTTTGCACGGTATACGGTAATGGATGGACTGTAGGTGCTCCAGTGAGACTCCCTATGCGAGATAAGATCATATCGATAGAGAATTTGATGGCGATCATTATGACATATCTAGATTCTCTGTACGATGAGTAGATCAAAAGTTATGGCCGAAAAACACGTTTTGACGCATTTTGCACGGTATACGGTAATGGATGGACTGTAGGTGCTCCAGTGAGACTCCCTATGCGAGATAAGATCATATCGATAGAGAATTTGATGGCGATCATTATGACATATCTAGATTCTCTGTACGAAGAGTACATCAAAAGTTATGGCCGAAAAACACGTTTTGACGCATTTTGCACGGTATACGGTAATGGATGGACTGTAGGTGCTCCAGTGAGACTCCCTATGCGAGATAAGATCATATCGATAGAGAATTTGATGGCGATCATTATGACATATCTAGATTCTCTGTACGATGAGTAGATCAAAAGTTATGGCCGAAAAACACGTTTTGACGCATTTTGCACGGTATACGGTAATGGATGGACTGTAGGTGCTCCAGTGAGACTCCCTATGCGAGATAAGATCATATCGATAGAGAATTTGATGGCGATCATTATGACATATCTAGATTCTCTGTACGATGAGTAGATCAAAAGTTATGGCCGAAAAACACGTTTTGACGCATTTTGCACGGTATACGGTAATGGATGGACTGTAGGTGCTCCAGTGAGACTCCCTATGCGAGATAAGATCATATCGATAGAGAATTTGATGGCGATCATTATGACATATCTAGATTCTCTGTACGAAGAGTACATCAAAAGTTATGGCCGAAAAACACGTTTTGACGCATTTTGCACCTATGTCGGTAATGGATGGACTGTAGGTGCTCCAGTGAGACTCCCTATGCGAGATAAGATCATATCGATAGAGAATTTGATGGCGATCATTCTGACATATCTAGATTCTCTGTACGAAGAGTACATCAAAAGTTATGGCCGAAAAACACGTTTTGACGCATTTTGCACCTATGTCGGTAATGGATGGACTGTAGGTGCTCCAGTGAGACTCCCTATGCGAGATAAGATCATATCGATAGAGAATTTGATGGCGATCATTATGACATATCTAGATTCTCTGTACGATGAGTAGATCAAAAGTTATGGCCGAAAAACACGTTTTGACGCATTTTGCACGGTATACGGTAATGGATGGACTGTAGGTGCTCCAGTGAGACTCCCTATGCGAGATAAGATCATATCGATAGAGAATTTGATGGCGATCATTATGACATATCTAGATTCTCTGTACGAAGAGTACATCAAAAGTTATGGCCGAAAAACACGTTTTGACGCATTTTGCACGGTATACGGTAATGGATGGACTGTAGGTGCTCCAGTGAGACTCCCTATGCGAGATAAGATCATATCGATAGAGAATTTGATGGCGATCATTCTGACATATCTAGATTCTCTGTACGATGAGTAGATCAAAAGTTATGCCCGAAAAACACGTTTTGACGCATTTTGCACGGTATACGGTAATGGATGCACTGTAGGTGCTGCAGTGAGACTCCCTATGCGAGATAAGATCATATCGATAGAGAATTTGATGGCGATCATTCTGACATATCTAGATTCTCTGTACGATGAGTAGATCAAAAGTTATGCCCGAAAAACACGTTTTGACGCATTTTGCACGGTATACGGTAATGGATGCACTGTAGGTGCTGCAGTGAGACTCCCTATGCGAGATAAGATCATATCGATAGAGAATTTGATGGCGATCATTATGACATATCTAGATTCTCTGTACGAAGAGTACATCAAAAGTTATGGCCGAAAAACACGTTTTGACGCATTTTGCACCTATGTCGGTAATGGATGGACTGTAGGTGCTCCAGTGAGACTCCCTATGCGAGATAAGATCATATCGATAGAGAATTTGAT
>OZ038427.1:0-65280 GCA_964036235.1 Heterorhabditis bacteriophora | reverse complement strand
AGAATTGATGGCGATCATTCTGGCATAGCTAGATTCTCTGTACGATGAGTAGATCAAAAGTTATGCCCGAAAAACACGTTTTGACGCATTTTGCACGGTATACGGTAATGGATGCACTGCAGGTGCTCCAGTGAGACTCCCTATGCGAGATAAGATCATATCGATAGAGAATTTGATGGCGATCATTCTGGCATAGCTAGATTCTCTGTACGATGAGTAGATCAAAAGTTATGCCCGAAAAACACGTTTTGACGCATTTTGCACGGTATACGGTAATGGATGCACTGCAGGTGCTCCAGTGAGACTCCCTATGCGAGATAAGATCATATCGATAGAGAATTTGATGGCGATCATTCTGACATATCTAGATTCTCTGTACGATGAGTAGATCAAAAGTTATGCCCGAAAAACACGTTTTGACGCATTTTGCACCTATGTTGGTAATGGATGCACTGTAGGTGCTCCAGTGAGACTCCCTATGCGATGATAAGATCATATCGATAGAGAATTTGATGGCGATCATTCTGACATATCTAGATTCTCTGTACGATGAGTAGATCAAAAGTTATGCCCAGAAAAACACGTTTTTGACGCATTCTTGCACCTATGTTGGTAATGGATGCACTGTAGGTGCTCCAGTGAGACTCCCTATGCGAGATAAGATCATATCGATAGAGAATTTGATGGCGATCATTCTGACATATCTAGATTCTCTGTACGATGAGTAGATCAAAAGTTATGCCCGAAAAACACGTTTTAACGCATTTTGCACCTATGTTGGTAATGGATGCACTGTAGGTGCTCCAGTGAGGACTCCTATGCGAGATAAGATCATATCGATAGAGAATTTGATGGCGATCATTCTGGCATAGCTAGATTCTCTGTACGATGAGTAGATCAAAAGTTATGCCCGAAAAACACGTCTTTGACGCATTTTGCACCTATGTTGGTAATGGATGCACTGTAGGTGCTCCAGTGAGACTCCCTATGCGAGATAAGATCATATCGATAGAGAATTTGATGGCGATCATTCTGACATATCTAGATTCTCTGTACGATGAGTAGATCAAAAGTTATGCCCCGAAAAACACGTTTTAACGCATTTTTGCACCTATGTTGGTAATGGATGCACTGTAGGTGCTCCAGTGAGACTCCCTATGCGAGATAAGATCATATCGATAGAGAATTTGATGGCGATCATTCTGGCATAGGCTAGATTCTCTGTACGATGAGTAGATCAAAAAGTTATGCCCGAAAACACGTTTTGACGCATTTTGCACGGTATACGGTAATGGATGCACTGCAGGTGCTCCAGTGAGACTCCCTATGCGAGATAAGATCATATCGATAGAGAATTTGATGGCGATCATTCTGGCATAGCTAGATTCTCTGTACGATGAGTAGATCAAAAGTTATGCCCGAAAAACACGTTTTGACGCATTTTGCACGGTATTACGGTAATGGATGCACTGCAGGTGCTCCAGTGAGACTCCCTATGCGAGATAAGATCATATCGATAGAGAATTTGATGGCGATCATTCTGACATATCTAGATTCTCTGTACGATGAGTAGATCAAAAGTTATGCCCGAAAAACACGTTTTGACGCATTTTGCACCTATGTTGGTAATGGATGCACTGTAGGTGCTCCAGTGAGACTCCCTATGCGAGATAAGATCATATCGATAGAGAATTTGATGGCGATCATTCTGACATATCTAGATTCTCTGTACGATGAGTAGATCAAAAGTTATGCCCGAAAAAACACGTTTTAACGCATTTTGCACCTATGTTGGTAAGTGGATGCACTGTAGGTGCTCCAGTGAGACTCCCTATGCGAGATAAGATCATATCGATAGAGAATTTGATGGCGATCATTCTGGCATAGCTAGATTCTCTGTACGATGAGTAGATCAAAAGTTATGCCCGAAAAACACGTTTTGACGCATTTTGCACCTATGTTGGTAATGGATGCACTGTAGGTGCTCCAGTGAGACTCCCTATGCGAGATAAGATCATATCGATAGAGAATTTGATGGCGATCATTCTGACATATCTAGATTCTCTGTACGATGAGTAGATCAAAAGTTATGCCCGAAAAACACGTTTTAACGCATTTTGCACCTATGTTGGTAATGGATGCACTGTAGGTGCTCCAGTGAGACTCCCTATGCGAGATAAGATCATATCGATAGAGAATTTGATGGCGATCATTCTGGCATAGCTAGATTCTCTGTACGATGAGTAGATCAAAAGTTATGCCCGAAAAACACGTTTTGACGCATTTTGCACGGTATACGGTAATGGATGCACTGCAGGTGCTCCAGTGAGACTCCCTATGCGAGATAAGATCATATCGATAGAGAATTTGATGGCGATCATTCTGGCATAGCTAGATTCTCTGTACGATGAGTAGATCAAAAGTTATGCCCGAAAAACACGTTTTGACGCATTTTGCACGGTATACGGTAATGGATGCACTGCAGGTGCTCCAGTGAGACTCCCTATGCGAGATAAGATCATATCGATAGAGAATTTGATGGCGATCATTCTGGCATAGCTAGATTCTCTGTACGATGAGTAGATCAAAAGTTATGCCCGAAAAACACGTTTTGACGCATTTTGCACGGTATACGGTAATGGATGCACTGCAGGTGCTCCAGTGAGACTCCCTATGCGAGATAAGATCATATCGATAGAGAATTTGATGGCGATCATTCTGACATATCTAGATTCTCTGTACGATGAGTAGATCAAAAGTTATGCCCGAAAAACACGTTTTGACGCATTTTGCACCTATGTTGGTAATGGATGCACTGTAGGTGCTCCAGTGAGACTCCCTATGCGAGATAAGATCATATCGATAGAGAATTTGATGGCGATCATTCTGACATATCTAGATTCTCTGTACGATGAGTAGATCAAAAGTTATGCCCGAAAAACACGTTTTGACGCATTTTGCACCTATGTTGGTAATGGATGCACTGTAGGTGCTCCAGTGAGACTCCCTATGCGAGATAAGATCATATCGATAGAGAATTTGATGGCGATCATTCTGACATATCTAGATTCTCTGTACGATGAGTAGATCAAAAGTTATGCCCGAAAAACACGTTTTAACGCATTTTGCACCTATGTTGGTAATGGATGCACTGTAGGTGCTCCAGTGAGACTCCCTATGCGAGATAAGATCATATCGATAGAGAATTTGATGGCGATCATTCTGGCATAGCTAGATTCTCTGTACGATGAGTAGATCAAAAGTTATGCCCGAAAAACACGTTTTGACGCATTTTGCACCTATGTTGGTAATGGATGCACTGTAGGTGCTCCAGTGAGACTCCCTATGCGAGATAAGATCATATCGATAGAGAATTTGATGGCGATCATTCTGACATATCTAGATTCTCTGTACGATGAGTAGATCAAAAGTTATGCCCGAAAAACACGTTTTAACGCATTTTGCACCTATGTTGGTAATGGATGCACTGTAGGTGCTCCAGTGAGACTCCCTATGCGAGATAAGATCATATCGATAGAGAATTTGATGGCGATCATTCTGGCATAGCTAGATTCTCTGTACGATGAGTAGATCAAAAGTTATGCCCGAAAAACACGTTTTGACGCATTTTGCACGGTATACGGTAATGGATGCACTGCAGGTGCTCCAGTGAGACTCCCTATGCGAGATAAGATCATATCGATAGAGAATTTGATGGCGATCATTCTGGCATAGCTAGATTCTCTGTACGATGAGTAGATCAAAAGTTATGCCCGAAAAACACGTTTTGACGCATTTTGCACGGTATACGGTAATGGATGCACTGCAGGTGCTCCAGTGAGACTCCCTATGCGAGATAAGATCATATCGATAGAGAATTTGATGGCGATCATTCTGACATATCTAGATTCTCTGTACGATGAGTAGATCAAAAGTTATGCCCGAAAAACACGTTTTGACGCATTTTGCACCTATGTTGGTAATGGATGCACTGTAGGTGCTCCAGTGAGACTCCCTATGCGAGATAAGATCATATCGATAGAGAATTTGATGGCGATCATTCTGACATATCTAGATTCTCTGTACGATGAGTAGATCAAAAGTTATGCCCGAAAAACACGTTTTAACGCATTTTGCACCTATGTTGGTAATGGATGCACTGTAGGTGCTCCAGTGAGACTCCCTATGCGAGATAAGATCATATCGATAGAGAATTTGATGGCGATCATTCTGGCATAGCTAGATTCTCTGTACGATGAGTAGATCAAAAGTTATGCCCGAAAAACACGTTTTGACGCATTTTGCACCTATGTTGGTAATGGATGCACTGTAGGTGCTCCAGTGAGACTCCCTATGCGAGATAAGATCATATCGATAGAGAATTTGATGGCGATCATTCTGACATATCTAGATTCTCTGTACGATGAGTAGATCAAAAGTTATGCCCGAAAAACACGTTTTGACGCATTTTGCACGGTATACGGTAATGGATGCACTGCAGGTGCTCCAGTGAGACTCCCTATGCGAGATAAGATCATATCGATAGAGAATTTGATGGCGATCATTCTGGCATAGCTAGATTCTCTGTACGATGAGTAGATCAAAAGTTATGCCCGAAAAACACGTTTTGACGCATTTTGCACGGTATACGGTAATGGATGCACTGCAGGTGCTCCAGTGAGACTCCCTATGCGAGATAAGATCATATCGATAGAGAATTTGATGGCGATCATTCTGGCATAGCTAGATTCTCTGTACGATGAGTAGATCAAAAGTTATGCCCGAAAAACACGTTTTGACGCATTTTGCACGGTATACGGTAATGGATGCACTGCAGGTGCTCCAGTGAGACTCCCTATGCGAGATAAGATCATATCGATAGAGAATTTGATGGCGATCATTCTGACATATCTAGATTCTCTGTACGATGAGTAGATCAAAAGTTATGCCCGAAAAACACGTTTTGACGCATTTTGCACCTATGTTGGTAATGGATGCACTGTAGGTGCTCCAGTGAGACTCCCTATGCGAGATAAGATCATATCGATAGAGAATTTGATGGCGATCATTCTGACATATCTAGATTCTCTGTACGATGAGTAGATCAAAAGTTATGCCCGAAAAACACGTTTTAACGCATTTTGCACCTATGTTGGTAATGGATGCACTGTAGGTGCTCCAGTGAGACTCCCTATGCGAGATAAGATCATATCGATAGAGAATTTGATGGCGATCATTCTGGCATAGCTAGATTCTCTGTACGATGAGTAGATCAAAAGTTATGCCCGAAAAACACGTTTTGACGCATTTTGCACCTATGTTGGTAATGGATGCACTGTAGGTGCTCCAGTGAGACTCCCTATGCGAGATAAGATCATATCGATAGAGAATTTGATGGCGATCATTCTGACATATCTAGATTCTCTGTACGATGAGTAGATCAAAAGTTATGCCCGAAAAACACGTTTTAACGCATTTTGCACCTATGTTGGTAATGGATGCACTGTAGGTGCTCCAGTGAGACTCCCTATGCGAGATAAGATCATATCGATAGAGAATTTGATGGCGATCATTCTGGCATAGCTAGATTCTCTGTACGATGAGTAGATCAAAAGTTATGCCCGAAAAACACGTTTTGACGCATTTTGCACGGTATACGGTAATGGATGCACTGCAGGTGCTCCAGTGAGACTCCCTATGCGAGATAAGATCATATCGATAGAGAATTTGATGGCGATCATTCTGGCATAGCTAGATTCTCTGTACGATGAGTAGATCAAAAGTTATGCCCGAAAAACACGTTTTGACGCATTTTGCACGGTATACGGTAATGGATGCACTGCAGGTGCTCCAGTGAGACTCCCTATGCGAGATAAGATCATATCGATAGAGAATTTGATGGCGATCATTCTGACATATCTAGATTCTCTGTACGATGAGTAGATCAAAAGTTATGCCCGAAAAACACGTTTTGACGCATTTTGCACCTATGTTGGTAATGGATGCACTGTAGGTGCTCCAGTGAGACTCCCTATGCGAGATAAGATCATATCGATAGAGAATTTGATGGCGATCATTCTGACATATCTAGATTCTCTGTACGATGAGTAGATCAAAAGTTATGCCCGAAAAACACGTTTTGACGCATTTTGCACGGTATACGGTAATGGATGCACTGCAGGTGCTCCAGTGAGACTCCCTATGCGAGATAAGATCATATCGATAGAGAATTTGATGGCGATCATTCTGGCATAGCTAGATTCTCTGTACGATGAGTAGATCAAAAGTTATGCCCGAAAAACACGTTTTGACGCATTTTGCACCTATGTTGGTAATGGATGCACTGCAGGTGCTCCAGTGAGACTCCCTATGCGAGATAAGATCATATCGATAGAGAATTTGATGGCGATCATTCTGACATATCTAGATTCTCTGTACGATGAGTAGATCAAAAGTTATGCCCGAAAAACACGTTTTGACGCATTTTGCACCTATGTTGGTAATGGATGCACTGTAGGTGCTCCAGTGAGACTCCCTATGCGAGATAAGATCATATCGATAGAGAATTTGATGGCGATCATTCTGACATATCTAGATTCTCTGTACGATGAGTAGATCAAAAGTTATGCCCGAAAAACACGTTTTAACGCATTTTGCACCTATGTTGGTAATGGATGCACTGTAGGTGCTCCAGTGAGACTCCCTATGCGAGATAAGATCATATCGATAGAGAATTTGATGGCGATCATTCTGGCATAGCTAGATTCTCTGTACGATGAGTAGATCAAAAGTTATGCCCGAAAAACACGTTTTGACGCATTTTGCACCTATGTTGGTAATGGATGCACTGTAGGTGCTCCAGTGAGACTCCCTATGCGAGATAAGATCATATCGATAGAGAATTTGATGGCGATCATTCTGGCATAGCTAGATTCTCTGTACGATGAGTAGATCAAAAGTTATGCCCGAAAAACACGTTTTGACGCATTTTGCACCTATGTTGGTAATGGATGCACTGTAGGTGCTCCAGTGAGACTCCCTATGCGAGATAAGATCATATCGATAGAGAATTTGATGGCGATCATTCTGGCATATCTAGATTCTCTGTACGATGAGTAGATCAAAAGTTATGCCCGAAAAACACGTTTTGACGCATTTTGCACCTATGTTGGTAATGGATGCACTGTAGGTGCTCCAGTGAGACTCCCTATGCGAGATAAGATCATATCGATAGAGAATTTGATGGCGATCATTCTGACATATCTAGATTCTCTGTACGATGAGTAGATCAAAAGTTATGCCCGAAAAACACGTTTTGACGCATTTTGCACGGTATACGGTAATGGATGCACTGCAGGTGCTCCAGTGAGACTCCCTATGCGAGATAAGATCATATCGATAGAGAATTTGATGGCGATCATTCTGACATATCTAGATTCTCTGTACGATGAGTAGATCAAAAGTTATGCCCGAAAAACACGTTTTGACGCATTTTGCACCTATGTTGGTAATGGATGCACTGTAGGTGCTCCAGTGAGACTCCCTATGCGAGATAAGATCATATCGATAGAGAATTTGATGGCGATCATTCTGACATATCTAGATTCTCTGTACGATGAGTAGATCAAAAGTTATGCCCGAAAAACACGTTTTGACGCATTTTGCACGGTATACGGTAATGGATGCACTGCAGGTGCTCCAGTGAGACTCCCTATGCGAGATAAGATCATATCGATAGAGAATTTGATGGCGATCATTCTGGCATAGCTAGATTCTCTGTACGATGAGTAGATCAAAAGTTATGCCCGAAAAACACGTTTTGACGCATTTTGCACCTATGTTGGTAATGGATGCACTGTAGGTGCTCCAGTGAGACTCCCTATGCGAGATAAGATCATATCGATAGAGAATTTGATGGCGATCATTCTGGCATAGCTAGATTCTCTGTACGATGAGTAGATCAAAAGTTATGCCCGAAAAACACGTTTTGACGCATTTTGCACCTATGTTGGTAATGGATGCACTGCAGGTGCTCCAGTGAGACTCCCTATGCGAGATAAGATCATATCGATAGAGAATTTGATGGCGATCATTCTGACATATCTAGATTCTCTGTACGATGAGTAGATCAAAAGTTATGCCCGAAAAACACGTTTTGACGCATTTTGCACCTATGTTGGTAATGGATGCACTGTAGGTGCTCCAGTGAGACTCCCTATGCGAGATAAGATCATATCGATAGAGAATTTGATGGCGATCATTCTGACATATCTAGATTCTCTGTACGATGAGTAGATCAAAAGTTATGCCCGAAAAACACGTTTTGACGCATTTTGCACGGTATACGGTAATGGATGCACTGCAGGTGCTCCAGTGAGACTCCCTATGCGAGATAAGATCATATCGATAGAGAATTTGATGGCGATCATTCTGGCATAGCTAGATTCTCTGTACGATGAGTAGATCAAAAGTTATGCCCGAAAAACACGTTTTGACGCATTTTGCACCTATGTTGGTAATGGATGCACTGCAGGTGCTCCAGTGAGACTCCCTATGCGAGATAAGATCATATCGATAGAGAATTTGATGGCGATCATTCTGACATATCTAGATTCTCTGTACGATGAGTAGATCAAAAGTTATGCCCGAAAAACACGTTTTGACGCATTTTGCACCTATGTTGGTAATGGATGCACTGTAGGTGCTCCAGTGAGACTCCCTATGCGAGATAAGATCATATCGATAGAGAATTTGATGGCGATCATTCTGACATATCTAGATTCTCTGTACGATGAGTAGATCAAAAGTTATGCCCGAAAAACACGTTTTAACGCATTTTGCACCTATGTTGGTAATGGATGCACTGTAGGTGCTCCAGTGAGACTCCCTATGCGAGATAAGATCATATCGATAGAGAATTTGATGGCGATCATTCTGGCATAGCTAGATTCTCTGTACGATGAGTAGATCAAAAGTTATGCCCGAAAAACACGTTTTGACGCATTTTGCACCTATGTTGGTAATGGATGCACTGTAGGTGCTCCAGTGAGACTCCCTATGCGAGATAAGATCATATCGATAGAGAATTTGATGGCGATCATTCTGGCATAGCTAGATTCTCTGTACGATGAGTAGATCAAAAGTTATGCCCGAAAAACACGTTTTGACGCATTTTGCACCTATGTTGGTAATGGATGCACTGTAGGTGCTCCAGTGAGACTCCCTATGCGAGATAAGATCATATCGATAGAGAATTTGATGGCGATCATTCTGGCATATCTAGATTCTCTGTACGATGAGTAGATCAAAAGTTATGCCCGAAAAACACGTTTTGACGCATTTTGCACCTATGTTGGTAATGGATGCACTGTAGGTGCTCCAGTGAGACTCCCTATGCGAGATAAGATCATATCGATAGAGAATTTGATGGCGATCATTCTGACATATCTAGATTCTCTGTACGATGAGTAGATCAAAAGTTATGCCCGAAAAACACGTTTTGACGCATTTTGCACGGTATACGGTAATGGATGCACTGCAGGTGCTCCAGTGAGACTCCCTATGCGAGATAAGATCATATCGATAGAGA
Source organism: Heterorhabditis bacteriophora (assembly GCA_964036235.1). Taxonomy (NCBI): domain Eukaryota; kingdom Metazoa; phylum Nematoda; class Chromadorea; order Rhabditida; family Heterorhabditidae; genus Heterorhabditis; species Heterorhabditis bacteriophora. The sequence goes on along the minus strand of OZ038427.1, from coordinate 55,691 downwards.
ATTTGATGGCGATCATTCTGACATATCTAGATTCTCTGTACGATGAGTAGATCAAAAGTTATGCCCGAAAAACACGTTTTGACGCATTTTGCACCTATGTTGGTAATGGATGCACTGTAGGTGCTCCAGTGAGACTCCCTATGCGAGATAAGATCATATCGATAGAGAATTTGATGGCGATCATTCTGACATATCTAGATTCTCTGTACGATGAGTAGATCAAAAGTTATGCCCGAAAAACACGTTTTGACGCATTTTGCACGGTATACGGTAATGGATGCACTGCAGGTGCTCCAGTGAGACTCCCTATGCGAGATAAGATCATATCGATAGAGAATTTGATGGCGATCATTCTGGCATAGCTAGATTCTCTGTACGATGAGTAGATCAAAAGTTATGCCCGAAAAACACGTTTTGACGCATTTTGCACCTATGTTGGTAATGGATGCACTGTAGGTGCTCCAGTGAGACTCCCTATGCGAGATAAGATCATATCGATAGAGAATTTGATGGCGATCATTCTGGCATAGCTAGATTCTCTGTACGATGAGTAGATCAAAAGTTATGCCCGAAAAACACGTTTTGACGCATTTTGCACCTATGTTGGTAATGGATGCACTGTAGGTGCTCCAGTGAGACTCCCTATGCGAGATAAGATCATATCGATAGAGAATTTGATGGCGATCATTCTGACATATCTAGATTCTCTGTACGATGAGTAGATCAAAAGTTATGCCCGAAAAACACGTTTTGACGCATTTTGCACGGTATACGGTAATGGATGCACTGCAGGTGCTCCAGTGAGACTCCCTATGCGAGATAAGATCATATCGATAGAGAATTTGATGGCGATCATTCTGGCATAGCTAGATTCTCTGTACGATGAGTAGATCAAAAGTTATGCCCGAAAAACACGTTTTGACGCATTTTGCACCTATGTTGGTAATGGATGCACTGTAGGTGCTCCAGTGAGACTCCCTATGCGAGATAAGATCATATCGATAGAGAATTTGATGGCGATCATTCTGACATATCTAGATTCTCAGTACGATGAGTAGATCAAAAGTTATGCCCGAAAAACACGTTTTAACGCATTTTGCACCTATGTTGGTAATGGATGCACTGTAGGTGCTCCAGTGAGACTCCCTATGCGAGATAAGATCATATCGATAGAGAATTTGATGGCGATCATTCTGACATATCTAGATTCTCAGTACGATGAGTAGATCAAAAGTTATGCCCGAAAAACACGTTTTGACGCATTTTGCACCTATGTTGGTAATGGATGCACTGTAGGTGCTCCAGTGAGACTCCCTATGCGAGATAAGATCATATCGATAGAGAATTTGATGGCGATCATTCTGACATATCTAGATTCTCAGTACGATGAGTAGATCAAAAGTTATGCCCGAAAAACACGTTTTAACGCATTTTGCACCTATGTTGGTAATGGATGCACTGTAGGTGCTCCAGTGAGACTCCCTATGCGAGATAAGATCATATCGATAGAGAATTTGATGGCGATCATTCTGACATATCTAGATTCTCTGTACGATGAGTAGATCAAAAGTTATGCCCGAAAAACACGTTTTAACGCATTTTGCACCTATGTTGGTAATGGATGCACTGTAGGTGCTCCAGTGAGACTCCCTATGCGAGATAAGATCATATCGATAGAGAATTTGATGGCGATCATTCTGGCATAGCTAGATTCTCTGTACGATGAGTAGATCAAAAGTTATGCCCGAAAAACACGTTTTGACGCATTTTGCACCTATGTTGGTAATGGATGCACTGTAGGTGCTCCAGTGAGACTCCCTATGCGAGATAAGATAATATCGATAGAGAATTTGATGGCGATCATTCTGACATATCTAGATTCTCTGTACGATGAGTAGATCAAAAGTTATGCCCGAAAAACACGTTTTAACGCATTTTGCACCTATGTTGGTAATGGATGCACTGTAGGTGCTCCAGTGAGACTCCCTATGCGAGATAAGATCATATCGATAGAGAATTTGATGGCGATCATTCTGACATATCTAGATTCTCTGTACGATGAGTAGATCAAAAGTTATGCCCGAAAAACACGTTTTAACGCATTTTGCACCTATGTTGGTAATGGATGCACTGTAGGTGCTGCAGTGAGACTCCCTATGCGAGATAAGATCATATCGATAGAGAATTTGATGGCGATCATTCTGATATATCTAGATTCTCTGTACGATGAGTAGATCAAAAGTTATGCCCGAAAAACACGTTTTAACGCATTTTGCACCTATGTTGGTAATGGATGCACTGTAGGTGCTGCAGTGAGACTCCCTATGCGAGATAAGATCATATCGATAGAGAATTTGATGGCGATCATTCTGACATATCTAGATTCTCTGTACGATGAGTAGATCAAAAGTTATGCCCGAAAAACACGTTTTGACGCATTTTGCACGGTATACGGTAATGGATGCACTGCAGGTGCTCCAGTGAGACTCCCTATGCGAGATAAGATCATATCGATAGAGAATTTGATGGCGATCATTCTGGCATAGCTAGATTCTCTGTACGATGAGTAGATCAAAAGTTATGCCCGAAAAACACGTTTTGACGCATTTTGCACGGTATACGGTAATGGATGCACTGCAGGTGCTCCAGTGAGACTCCCTATGCGAGATAAGATCATATCGATAGAGAATTTGATGGCGATCATTCTGGCGTAGCTAGATTCTCTGTACGATGAGTAGATCAAAAGTTATGCCCGAAAAACACGTTTTGACGCATTTTGCACCTATGTTGGTAATGGATGCACTGTAGGTGCTCCAGTGAGACTCCCTATGCGAGATAAGATCATATCGATAGAGAATTTGATGGCGATCATTCTGGCGTAGCTAGATTCTCTGTACGATGAGTAGATCAAAAGTTATGCCCGAAAAACACGTTTTGACGCATTTTGCACGGTATACGGTAATGGATGCACTGCAGGTGCTCCAGTGAGACTCCCTATGCGAGATAAGATCATATCGATAGAGAATTTGATGGCGATCATTCTGGCATAGCTAGATTCTCTGTACGATGAGTAGATCAAAAGTTATGCCCGAAAAACACGTTTTGACGCATTTTGCACCTATGTTGGTAATGGATGCACTGTAGGTGCTCCAGTGAGACTCCCTATGCGAGATAAGATCATATCGATAGAGAATTTGATGGCGATCATTCTGGCATAGCTAGATTCTCTGTACGATGAGTAGATCAAAAGTTATGCCCGAAAAACACGTTTTAACGCATTTTGCACCTATGTTGGTAATGGATGCACTGTAGGTGCTCCAGTGAGACTCCCTATGCGAGATAAGATCATATCGATAGAGAATTTGATGGCGATCATTCTGGCATAGCTAGATTCTCTGTACGATGAGTAGATCAAAAGTTATGCCCGAAAAACACGTTTTGACGCATTTTGCACCTATGTTGGTAATGGATGCACTGTAGGTGCTCCAGTGAGACTCCCTATGCGAGATAAGATAATATCGATAGAGAATTTGATGGCGATCATTCTGACATATCTAGATTCTCTGTACGATGAGTAGATCAAAAGTTATGCCCGAAAAACACGTTTTAACGCATTTTGCACCTATGTTGGTAATGGATGCACTGTAGGTGCTCCAGTGAGACTCCCTATGCGAGATAAGATCATATCGATAGAGAATTTGATGGCGATCATTCTGACATATCTAGATTCTCTGTACGATGAGTAGATCAAAAGTTATGCCCGAAAAACACGTTTTAACGCATTTTGCACCTATGTTGGTAATGGATGCACTGTAGGTGCTGCAGTGAGACTCCCTATGCGAGATAAGATCATATCGATAGAGAATTTGATGGCGATCATTCTGATATATCTAGATTCTCTGTACGATGAGTAGATCAAAAGTTATGCCCGAAAAACACGTTTTAACGCATTTTGCACCTATGTTGGTAATGGATGCACTGTAGGTGCTGCAGTGAGACTCCCTATGCGAGATAAGATCATATCGATAGAGAATTTGATGGCGATCATTCTGACATATCTAGATTCTCTGTACGATGAGTAGATCAAAAGTTATGCCCGAAAAACACGTTTTGACGCATTTTGCACGGTATACGGTAATGGATGCACTGCAGGTGCTCCAGTGAGACTCCCTATGCGAGATAAGATCATATCGATAGAGAATTTGATGGCGATCATTCTGGCATAGCTAGATTCTCTGTACGATGAGTAGATCAAAAGTTATGCCCGAAAAACACGTTTTGACGCATTTTGCACGGTATACGGTAATGGATGCACTGCAGGTGCTCCAGTGAGACTCCCTATGCGAGATAAGATCATATCGATAGAGAATTTGATGGCGATCATTCTGGCGTAGCTAGATTCTCTGTACGATGAGTAGATCAAAAGTTATGCCCGAAAAACACGTTTTGACGCATTTTGCACCTATGTTGGTAATGGATGCACTGTAGGTGCTCCAGTGAGACTCCCTATGCGAGATAAGATCATATCGATAGAGAATTTGATGGCGATCATTCTGGCATAGCTAGATTCTCTGTACGATGAGTAGATCAAAAGTTATGCCCGAAAAACACGTTTTGACGCATTTTGCACCTATGTTGGTAATGGATGCACTGTAGGTGCTCCAGTGAGACTCCCTATGCGAGATAAGATCATATCGATAGAGAATTTGATGGCGATCATTCTGACATATCTAGATTCTCAGTACGATGAGTAGATCAAAAGTTATGCCCGAAAAACACGTTTTAACGCATTTTGCACCTATGTTGGTAATGGATGCACTGTAGGTGCTCCAGTGAGACTCCCTATGCGAGATAAGATCATATCGATAGAGAATTTGATGGCGATCATTCTGATATATCTAGATTCTCTGTACGATGAGTAGATCAAAAGTTATGCCCGAAAAACACGTTTTAACGCATTTTGCACCTATGTTGGTAATGGATGCACTGCAGGTGCTCCAGTGAGACTCCCTATGCGAGATAAGATCATATCGATAGAGAATTTGATGGCGATCATTCTGGCGTAGCTAGATTCTCTGTACGATGAGTAGATCAAAAGTTATGCCCGAAAAACACGTTTTGACGCATTTTGCACCTATGTTGGTAATGGATGCACTGTAGGTGCTCCAGTGAGACTCCCTATGCGAGATAAGATCATATCGATAGAGAATTTGATGGCGATCATTCTGGCATAGCTAGATTCTCTGTACGATGAGTAGATCAAAAGTTATGCCCGAAAAACACGTTTTGACGCATTTTGCACCTATGTTGGTAATGGATGCACTGTAGGTGCTCCAGTGAGACTCCCTATGCGAGATAAGATCATATCGATAGAGAATTTGATGGCGATCATTCTGACATATCTAGATTCTCAGTACGATGAGTAGATCAAAAGTTATGCCCGAAAAACACGTTTTAACGCATTTTGCACCTATGTTGGTAATGGATGCACTGTAGGTGCTCCAGTGAGACTCCCTATGCGAGATAAGATCATATCGATAGAGAATTTGATGGCGATCATTCTGGCATAGCTAGATTCTCTGTACGATGAGTAGATCAAAAGTTATGCCCGAAAAACACGTTTTGACGCATTTTGCACCTATGTTGGTAATGGATGCACTGTAGGTGCTCCAGTGAGACTCCCTATGCGAGATAAGATCATATCGATAGAGAATTTGATGGCGATCATTCTGACATATCTAGATTCTCAGTACGATGAGTAGATCAAAAGTTATGCCCGAAAAACACGTTTTAACGCATTTTGCACCTATGTTGGTAATGGATGCACTGTAGGTGCTCCAGTGAGACTCCCTATGCGAGATAAGATCATATCGATAGAGAATTTGATGGCGATCATTCTGGCATAGCTAGATTCTCTGTACGATGAGTAGATCAAAAGTTATGCCCGAAGAACACGTTTTGACGCATTTTGCACGGTATACGGTAATGGATGCACTGCAGGTGCTCCAGTGAGACTCCCTATGCGAGATAAGATCATATCGATAGAGAATTTGATGGCGATCATTCTGGCATAGCTAGATTCTCTGTACGATGAGTAGATCAAAAGTTATGCCCGAAAAACACGTTTTGACGCATTTTGCACGGTATACGGTAATGGATGCACTGCAGGTGCTCCAGTGAGACTCCCTATGCGAGATAAGATCATATCGATAGAGAATTTGATGGCGATCATTCTGGCGTAGCTAGATTCTCTGTACGATGAGTAGATCAAAAGTTATGCCCGAAAAACACGTTTTGACGCATTTTGCACCTATGTTGGTAATGGATGCACTGTAGGTGCTCCAGTGAGACTCCCTATGCGAGATAAGATCATATCGATAGAGAATTTGATGGCGATCATTCTGGCATAGCTAGATTCTCTGTACGATGAGTAGATCAAAAGTTATGCCCGAAAAACACGTTTTGACGCATTTTGCACCTATGTTGGTAATGGATGCACTGTAGGTGCTCCAGTGAGACTCCCTATGCGAGATAAGATCATATCGATAGAGAATTTGATGGCGATCATTCTGACATATCTAGATTCTCAGTACGATGAGTAGATCAAAAGTTATGCCCGAAAAACACGTTTTAACGCATTTTGCACCTATGTTGGTAATGGATGCACTGTAGGTGCTCCAGTGAGACTCCCTATGCGAGATAAGATCATATCGATAGAGAATTTGATGGCGATCATTCTGGCATAGCTAGATTCTCTGTACGATGAGTAGATCAAAAGTTATGCCCGAAAAACACGTTTTGACGCATTTTGCACCTATGTTGGTAATGGATGCACTGTAGGTGCTCCAGTGAGACTCCCTATGCGAGATAAGATCATATCGATAGAGAATTTGATGGCGATCATTCTGACATATCTAGATTCTCAGTACGATGAGTAGATCAAAAGTTATGCCCGAAAAACACGTTTTAACGCATTTTGCACCTATGTTGGTAATGGATGCACTGTAGGTGCTCCAGTGAGACTCCCTATGCGAGATAAGATCATATCGATAGAGAATTTGATGGCGATCATTCTGGCATAGCTAGATTCTCTGTACGATGAGTAGATCAAAAGTTATGCCCGAAGAACACGTTTTGACGCATTTTGCACGGTATACGGTAATGGATGCACTGCAGGTGCTCCAGTGAGACTCCCTATGCGAGATAAGATCATATCGATAGAGAATTTGATGGCGATCATTCTGGCGTAGCTAGATTCTCTGTACGATGAGTAGATCAAAAGTTATGCCCGAAAAACACGTTTTGACGCATTTTGCACCTATGTTGGTAATGGATGCACTGTAGGTGCTCCAGTGAGACTCCCTATGCGAGATAAGATCATATCGATAGAGAATTTGATGGCGATCATTCTGGCATAGCTAGATTCTCTGTACGATGAGTAGATCAAAAGTTATGCCCGAAAAACACGTTTTGACGCATTTTGCACCTATGTTGGTAATGGATGCACTGTAGGTGCTCCAGTGAGACTCCCTATGCGAGATAAGATCATATCGATAGAGAATTTGATGGCGATCATTCTGGCATAGCTAGATTCTCTGTACGATGAGTAGATCAAAAGTTATGCCCGAAAAACACGTTTTGACGCATTTTGCACGGTATACGGTAATGGATGCACTGTAGGTGCTGCAGTGAGACTCCCTATGCGAGATAAGATCATATCGATAGAGAATTTGATGGCGATCATTCTGACATATCTAGATTCTCTGTACGCTGAGTAGATCAAAAGTTATGCCCGAAAAACACGTTTTGACGCATTTTGCACCTATGTCGGTAATGGATGCACTGTAGGTGCTGCAGTGAGACTCCCTATGCGATATAAGATCATATCGATAGAGAATTTGATGGCGATCATTCTGACATATCTAGATTCTCTGTACGATGAGTAGATCAAAAGTTATGCCCGAAAAACACGTTTTGACGCATTTTGCACCTATGTCGGTAATGGATGCACTGTAGGTGCTGCAGTGAGACTCCCTATGCGAGATAAGATCATATCGATAGAGAATTTGATGGCGATCATTCTGACATATCTAGATTCTCAGTACGATGAGTAGATCAAAAGTTATGCCCGAAAAACACGTTTTAACGCATTTTGCACCTATGTTGGTAATGGATGCACTGTAGGTGCTCCAGTGAGACTCCCTATGCGAGATAAGATCATATCGATAGAGAATTTGATGGCGATCATTCTGATATATCTAGATTCTCTGTACGATGAGTAGATCAAAAGTTATGCCCGAAAAACACGTTTTAACGCATTTTGCACCTATGTTGGTAATGGATGCACTGTAGGTGCTGCAGTGAGACTCCCTATGCGAGATAAGATCATATCGATAGAGAATTTGATGGCGATCATTCTGACATATCTAGATTCTCTGTACGATGAGTAGATCAAAAGTTATGCCCGAAAAACACGTTTTGACGCATTTTGCACGGTATACGGTAATGGATGCACTGCAGGTGCTCCAGTGAGACTCCCTATGCGAGATAAGATCATATCGATAGAGAATTTGATGGCGATCATTCTGGCATAGCTAGATTCTCTGTACGATGAGTAGATCAAAAGTTATGCCCGAAAAACACGTTTTAACGCATTTTGCACCTATGTTGGTAATGGATGCACTGTAGGTGCTGCAGTGAGACTCCCTATGCGAGATAAGATCATATCGATAGAGAATTTGATGGCGATCATTCTGACATATCTAGATTCTCTGTACGATGAGTAGATCAAAAGTTATGCCCGAAAAACACGTTTTGACGCATTTTGCACGGTATACGGTAATGGATGCACTGCAGGTGCTCCAGTGAGACTCCCTATGCGAGATAAGATCATATCGATAGAGAATTTGATGGCGATCATTCTGGCATAGCTAGATTCTCTGTACGATGAGTAGATCAAAAGTTATGCCCGAAAAACACGTTTTAACGCATTTTGCACCTATGTTGGTAATGGATGCACTGTAGGTGCTGCAGTGAGACTCCCTATGCGAGATAAGATCATATCGATAGAGAATTTGATGGCGATCATTCTGACATATCTAGATTCTCTGTACGATGAGTAGATCAAAAGTTATGCCCGAAAAACACGTTTTAACGCATTTTGCACCTATGTTGGTAATGGATGCACTGTAGGTGCTGCAGTGAGACTCCCTATGCGAGATAAGATCATATCGATAGAGAATTTGATGGCGATCATTCTGGCATAGCTAGATTCTCTGTACGATGAGTAGATCAAAAGTTATGCCCGAAAAACACGTTTTGACGCATTTTGCACGGTATACGGTAATGGATGCACTGCAGGTGCTCCAGTGAGACTCCCTATGCGAGATAAGATCATATCGATAGAGAATTTGATGGCGATCATTCTGGCATAGCTAGATTCTCTGTACGATGAGTAGATCAAAAGTTATGCCCGAAAAACACGTTTTAACGCATTTTGCACCTATGTTGGTAATGGATGCACTGTAGGTGCTGCAGTGAGACTCCCTATGCGAGATAAGATCATATCGATAGAGAATTTGATGGCGATCATTCTGACATATCTAGATTCTCTGTACGATGAGTAGATCAAAAGTTATGCCCGAAAAACACGTTTTGACGCATTTTGCACGGTATACGGTAATGGATGCACTGCAGGTGCTCCAGTGAGACTCCCTATGCGAGATAAGATCATATCGATAGAGAATTTGATGGCGATCATTCTGGCATAGCTAGATTCTCTGTACGATGAGTAGATCAAAAGTTATGCCCGAAAAACACGTTTTGACGCATTTTGCACGGTATACGGTAATGGATGCACTGCAGGTGCTCCAGTGAGACTCCCTATGCGAGATAAGATCATATCGATAGAGAATTTGATGGCGATCATTCTGGCGTAGCTAGATTCTCTGTACGATGAGTAGATCAAAAGTTATGCCCGAAAAACACGTTTTGACGCATTTTGCACCTATGTTGGTAATGGATGCACTGTAGGTGCTCCAGTGAGACTCCCTATGCGAGATAAGATCATATCGATAGAGAATTTGATGGCGATCATTCTGGCATAGCTAGATTCTCTGTACGATGAGTAGATCAAAAGTTATGCCCGAAAAACACGTTTTGACGCATTTTGCACCTATGTTGGTAATGGATGCACTGTAGGTGCTCCAGTGAGACTCCCTATGCGAGATAAGATCATATCGATAGAGAATTTGATGGCGATCATTCTGACATATCTAGATTCTCAGTACGATGAGTAGATCAAAAGTTATGCCCGAAAAACACGTTTTAACGCATTTTGCACCTATGTTGGTAATGGATGCACTGTAGGTGCTCCAGTGAGACTCCCTATGCGAGATAAGATCATATCGATAGAGAATTTGATGGCGATCATTCTGGCATAGCTAGATTCTCTGTACGATGAGTAGATCAAAAGTTATGCCCGAAAAACACGTTTTGACGCATTTTGCACGGTATACGGTAATGGATGCACTGCAGGTGCTCCAGTGAGACTCCCTATGCGAGATAAGATCATATCGATAGAGAATTTGATGGCGATCATTCTGGCATAGCTAGATTCTCTGTACGATGAGTAGATCAAAAGTTATGCCCGAAAAACACGTTTTGACGCATTTTGCACGGTATACGGTAATGGATGCACTGCAGGTGCTCCAGTGAGACTCCCTATGCGAGATAAGATCATATCGATAGAGAATTTGATGGCGATCATTCTGGCATAGCTAGATTCTCTGTACGATGAGTAGATCAAAAGTTATGCCCGAAAAACACGTTTTAACGCATTTTGCACCTATGTTGGTAATGGATGCACTGTAGGTGCTGCAGTGAGACTCCCTATGCGAGATAAGATCATATCGATAGAGAATTTGATGGCGATCATTCTGACATATCTAGATTCTCTGTACGATGAGTAGATCAAAAGTTATGCCCGAAAAACACGTTTTAACGCATTTTGCACCTATGTTGGTAATGGATGCACTGTAGGTGCTGCAGTGAGACTCCCTATGCGAGATAAGATCATATCGATAGAGAATTTGATGGCGATCATTCTGGCATAGCTAGATTCTCTGTACGATGAGTAGATCAAAAGTTATGCCCGAAAAACACGTTTTAACGCATTTTGCACCTATGTTGGTAATGGATGCACTGTAGGTGCTGCAGTGAGACTCCCTATGCGAGATAAGATCATATCGATAGAGAATTTGATGGCGATCATTCTGACATATCTAGATTCTCTGTACGATGAGTAGATCAAAAGTTATGCCCGAAAAACACGTTTTGACGCATTTTGCACCTATGTTGGTAATGGATGCACTGTAGGTGCTGCAGTGAGACTCCCTATGCGAGATAAGATCATATCGATAGAGAATTTGATGGCGATCATTCTGACATATCTAGATTCTCTGTACGATGAGTAGATCAAAAGTTATGCCCGAAAAACACGTTTTAACGCATTTTGCACCTATGTTGGTAATGGATGCACTGTAGGTGCTGCAGTGAGACTCCCTATGCGAGATAAGATCATATCGATAGAGAATTTGATGGCGATCATTCTGGCATAGCTAGATTCTCTGTACGATGAGTAGATCAAAAGTTATGCCCGAAAAACACGTTTTAACGCATTTTGCACCTATGTTGGTAATGGATGCACTGTAGGTGCTGCAGTGAGACTCCCTATGCGAGATAAGATCATATCGATAGAGAATTTGATGGCGATCATTCTGGCATAGCTAGATTCTCTGTACGATGAGTAGATCAAAAGTTATGCCCGAAAAACACGTTTTGACGCATTTTGCACGGTATACGGTAATGGATGCACTGCAGGTGCTCCAGTGAGACTCCCTATGCGAGATAAGATCATATCGATAGAGAATTTGATGGCGATCATTCTGGCGTAGCTAGATTCTCTGTACGATGAGTAGATCAAAAGTTATGCCCGAAAAACACGTTTTAACGCATTTTGCACCTATGTTGGTAATGGATGCACTGTAGGTGCTGCAGTGAGACTCCCTATGCGAGATAAGATCATATCGATAGAGAATTTGATGGCGATCATTCTGACATATCTAGATTCTCTGTACGATGAGTAGATCAAAAGTTATGCCCGAAAAACACGTTTTGACGCATTTTGCACCTATGTTGGTAATGGATGCACTGTAGGTGCTGCAGTGAGACTCCCTATGCGAGATAAGATCATATCGATAGAGAATTTGATGGCGATCATTCTGACATATCTAGATTCTCTGTACGATGAGTAGATCAAAAGTTATGCCCGAAAAACACGTTTTAACGCATTTTGCACCTATGTTGGTAATGGATGCACTGTAGGTGCTGCAGTGAGACTCCCTATGCGAGATAAGATCATATCGATAGAGAATTTGATGGCGATCATTCTGGCATAGCTAGATTCTCTGTACGATGAGTAGATCAAAAGTTATGCCCGAAAAACACGTTTTAACGCATTTTGCACCTATGTTGGTAATGGATGCACTGTAGGTGCTGCAGTGAGACTCCCTATGCGAGATAAGATCATATCGATAGAGAATTTGATGGCGATCATTCTGGCATAGCTAGATTCTCTGTACGATGAGTAGATCAAAAGTTATGCCCGAAAAACACGTTTTGACGCATTTTGCACGGTATACGGTAATGGATGCACTGCAGGTGCTCCAGTGAGACTCCCTATGCGAGATAAGATCATATCGATAGAGAATTTGATGGCGATCATTCTGGCGTAGCTAGATTCTCTGTACGATGAGTAGATCAAAAGTTATGCCCGAAAAACACGTTTTGACGCATTTTGCACCTATGTTGGTAATGGATGCACTGTAGGTGCTCCAGTGAGACTCCCTATGCGAGATAAGATCATATCGATAGAGAATTTGATGGCGATCATTCTGGCATAGCTAGATTCTCTGTACGATGAGTAGATCAAAAGTTATGCCCGAAAAACACGTTTTGACGCATTTTGCACCTATGTTGGTAATGGATGCACTGTAGGTGCTCCAGTGAGACTCCCTATGCGAGATAAGATCATATCGATAGAGAATTTGATGGCGATCATTCTGGCATAGCTAGATTCTCTGTACGATGAGTAGATCAAAAGTTATGCCCGAAAAACACGTTTTAACGCATTTTGCACCTATGTTGGTAATGGATGCACTGTAGGTGCTGCAGTGAGACTCCCTATGCGAGATAAGATCATATCGATAGAGAATTTGATGGCGATCATTCTGACATATCTAGATTCTCTGTACGATGAGTAGATCAAAAGTTATGCCCGAAAAACACGTTTTGACGCATTTTGCACCTATGTTGGTAATGGATGCACTGTAGGTGCTCCAGTGAGACTCCCTATGCGAGATAAGATCATATCGATAGAGAATTTGATGGCGATCATTCTGACATATCTAGATTCTCAGTACGATGAGTAGATCAAAAGTTATGCCCGAAAAACACGTTTTGACGCATTTTGCACCTATGTTGGTAATGGATGCACTGTAGGTGCTCCAGTGAGACTCCCTATGCGAGATAAGATCATATCGATAGAGAATTTGATGGCGATCATTCTGACATATCTAGATTCTCTGTACGATGAGTAGATCAAAAGTTATGCCCGAAAAACACGTTTTGACGCATTTTGCACGGTATACGGTAATGGATGCACTGCAGGTGCTCCAGTGAGACTCCCTATGCGAGATAAGATCATATCGATAGAGAATTTGATGGCGATCATTCTGGCATAGCTAGATTCTCTGTACGATGAGTAGATCAAAAGTTATGCCCGAAAAACACGTTTTAACGCATTTTGCACCTATGTTGGTAATGGATGCACTGTAGGTGCTGCAGTGAGACTCCCTATGCGAGATAAGATCATATCGATAGAGAATTTGATGGCGATCATTCTGACATATCTAGATTCTCTGTACGATGAGTAGATCAAAAGTTATGCCCGAAAAACACGTTTTGACGCATTTTGCACCTATGTTGGTAATGGATGCACTGTAGGTGCTCCAGTGAGACTCCCTATGCGAGATAAGATCATATCGATAGAGAATTTGATGGCGATCATTCTGGCATAGCTAGATTCTCTGTACGATGAGTAGATCAAAAGTTATGCCCGAAAAACACGTTTTGACGCATTTTGCACCTATGTTGGTAATGGATGCACTGTAGGTGCTCCAGTGAGACTCCCTATGCGAGATAAGATCATATCGATAGAGAATTTGATGGCGATCATTCTGACATATCTAGATTCTCTGTACGATGAGTAGATCAAAAGTTATGCCCGAAAAACACGTTTTAACGCATTTTGCACCTATGTTGGTAATGGATGCACTGTAGGTGCTCCAGTGAGACTCCCTATGCGAGATAAGATCATATCGATAGAGAATTTGATGGCGATCATTCTGGCATAGCTAGATTCTCTGTACGATGAGTAGATCAAAAGTTATGCCCGAAAAACACGTTTTGACGCATTTTGCACCTATGTTGGTAATGGATGCACTGTAGGTGCTCCAGTGAGACTCCCTATGCGAGATAAGATCATATCGATAGAGAATTTGATGGCGATCATTCTGGCATAGCTAGATTCTCTGTACGATGAGTAGATCAAAAGTTATGCCCGAAAAACACGTTTTGACGCATTTTGCACCTATGTTGGTAATGGATGCACTGTAGGTGCTCCAGTGAGACTCCCTATGCGAGATAAGATCATATCGATAGAGAATTTGATGGCGATCATTCTGACATATCTAGATTCTCAGTACGATGAGTAGATCAAAAGTTATGCCCGAAAAACACGTTTTAACGCATTTTGCACCTATGTTGGTAATGGATGCACTGTAGGTGCTCCAGTGAGACTCCCTATGCGAGATAAGATCATATCGATAGAGAATTTGATGGCGATCATTCTGGCATAGCTAGATTCTCTGTACGATGAGTAGATCAAAAGTTATGCCCGAAAAACACGTTTTGACGCATTTTGCACCTATGTCGGTAATGGATGCACTGTAGGTGCTGCAGTGAGACTCCCTATGCGAGATAAGATCATATCGATAGAGAATTTGATGGCGATCATTCTGACATATCTAGATTCTCTGTACGATGAGTAGATCAAAAGTTATGCCCGAAAAACACGTTTTAACGCATTTTGCACCTATGTTGGTAATGGATGCACTGTAGGTGCTGCAGTGAGACTCCCTATGCGAGATAAGATCATATCGATAGAGAATTTGATGGCGATCATTCTGACATATCTAGATTCTCTGTACGATGAGTAGATCAAAAGTTATGCCCGAAAAACACGTTTTGACGCATTTTGCACGGTATACGGTAATGGATGCACTGTAGGTGCTCCAGTGAGACTCCCTATGCGAGATAAGATCATATCGATAGAGAATTTGATGGCGATCATTCTGACATATCTAGATTCTCTGTACGATGAGTAGATCAAAAGTTATGCCCGAAAAACACGTTTTGACGCATTTTGCATCTATGTCGGTAATGGATGCACTGTAGGTGCTGCAGTGAGACTCCCTATGCGAGATAAGATCATATCGATAGAGAATTTGATGGCGATCATTCTGGCATAGCTAGATTCTCTGTACGATGAGTAGATCAAAAGTTATGCCCGAAAAACACGTTTTAACGCATTTTGCACGGTATACGGTAATGGATGCACTTATTGTGTTCACTAATCATTGAATGTGGTGTAGCGGAATTAAGGTGTGAACAGAAGGGGGGAAATATACAAGTTTATTAACAATAAGAAATAACAATAAAGATAAATTAATACACAGTTCGGAAAAGTCAAGACATGACTAGATATCAAATACAAGTTGAGGCTTTCTTATATACTGTTCCTCCATTACATTCTTTCCTAGTTCTCATAACATTATTTGTAACAACCATAACATATCATATAAATATATCTATGTAGGAATTTCTCTATAGCATTTCGCAAGTGGTGACTAATCCTATTTCTATATATCTTATACCGTAATACGCCCCCCTTTTTTCAAGCTGCGCGTCCCGAGCAGCCAGTTTATGATTTGACAGAATCTACTCACCACATCGTAGTGATGTGCCAAAACGTCGAGCTTGTCTCTACTGAGGCATTTTAACCAGCATATGTGACCTAGTACAGAATTGAATGGTGGTCATGCTTGGAGCTCTTGTGAGATTTAATAGATTAGTTCTTATCATTAACCTCTGCTTCCTAGGAGTCATATACTTATTAAGAAAGGTCGCAAAACGATATTTACAACACAAGATATTGTTACTATAAATGACTCATCTATAGTCTTCGCCGTTTGCGTTCTTTTACACGTGCCGCTATTGGTCTATTATCATGGGAATTATCGGCTGCCTCCGCGTCATTGTATTGTTTACGCCTTCCGATGTTCTCACGGTCGGTAGTCTCGGCGTTGTATTGTTTGAGACGGCCGATGTTCTCACGCCGTTCCTTCCCCGACGAATCTAACAATGTTTGTGGGAGTCTATATCTATAATCTAAAACGGCCCTGCAAAGTTAGGATCAAGTTTATATTTCGCTATCTTACGCATTAGAACTTTATCTCCGATGGAAAAGTCGTGCGGCTTAGACCTATGTGTAATATCATAGTCTATCTTTACCTTCTTTGAATGCCTCACGTTGTTATCTTTCGCGATCTCCCACAGTGTAGTCAATCGCGATGCCACGGTTTCACTGAAAGTCGGATCAATTTTATACCTTGATATCTGGTGATTCGTCATCCGTGATGGAGTTGATGGAGTATGTCCAAATATCAACTGAAATGGCGTAAAACTCGTGGCTTCGTTTACCGCTATATTTAAACAGAAAGTGAGACCCTGAATAAATTGTGCCCATTCGTTATTATTTTTGATGTATGCTCTAAGCATGTTCAAAAAAAGTCTGGACGTAGGGTTCTACTTGGGCATTCGCCTTTTGATTATATGGCGCTGAAGCGCCACAATGTAACAACTCGGCTCCCAGTGTTGGTGTTCTAGTTCTCCTGCCACGCGGGACTTTGAGGAGCCTAACTTGTTGCGTGCGTGTTGGCGTGCACCTCAAACTTGGGTAATTAAACTTTTATTAACAATGAACAAGAAATGTACAACAAAGAGAGTAACAGTAGAAACGATATAGGTACAAAGTAATATAAAGTGAATATAAAGTAAAAATAGAGATGACCGCTCAGAACGGTTGCAAGGGCGCGAATAGAGCTGTGGGTATTCGCGGCTCTTTATATACGGGCGCGGTCTACATTCTTCTGCCGTTCTCAAAACATTGCCGATTGGCGCGGCTAATCGTGGCTTTTTATCTTATGTTGCGCATCGCGGTTCTCATAACATAGGCGCCGTACATTTGAAATAATAGACACATTCATGGCAGATCGTAAAATGATTAAGACATTATAGGTTACAGCTAAGACAAAAGTGCGTATTACTAAAGTGGGATAAGGAGAAGTCTAGAAATGGTAGTGGGAATCCACTACACACAAAGATCCATTGCTAAGACTGTGAATTGGAATGTTCCCACATGTGTAGGAAAAGCCGTTTTATACTTGTCGTGGGGGTTCAGAGGTATCTGCCAAAAACCTGATGTCAGATCGAATGAACTATAGATTAGTTTGCCTGCTATTAAATCTACTATATCGTCCATTCTAGGAAGAACATATGTTGCCTTCTTAGTGATGGAGTTTAGCTTTCTGTAATCCACAACCATACGAAAACTCCCATCCCTTTTTTTTAACTAGAACAATATTGCTTGAAAATTCTGAGCTAGATGGTTCTATGAGGCGCTGTTTTAGTAACTCTTCTAATTGACGTTCTACTTCCGCGCGCTTTTCTAAGGGAAATCTATACAAGACCTGGGAAAAAGGTCGCGCGTCTGGCAAGAGTTCCAAATTGTGTCTACCGTTACCTCGAAACCTGCCGATTGAACGTGATGTAAATGCCTCTTTGTTCCTGCTAAGGACGGTAAGAAGTCTCTGTTTCTGATCGCTTGAGAATATGAATTCAGTTAAATCTACAGCATCTAAATCTACATTAGCCGAATAACCTATGTCGGGAAGTTCTACTTCTTCCGGTATATAGTCTACCTCCTCTTTTATGTTAATTGGGATGTTGTCTTTAGTGGAGAGAATGGCCGGGAAGTCTTGCGAATCGTCAATTTTTTGAATCGTGGCGATCAGTTCCCCTCGCGCTATACGTAGATGATTGTTTGTATAGTTAAGAATCCGTACGGGTATTGATGAGTTAACTCTGACATGCGATATGGTTTTTCCTATTACAATGGGTAACTCCTGAGAGACTCCTTCTATGATGTAGAGCTTGTCTTTTAAGGCTGCTTGTTAATAGAAAGTTACCAAACTGTGAGAGCTTAAGACTTGTGACTTGATAAGATTTATTAGAGGAGAACAAATGAATTAATCACAATCAACCAAAGATGTAACATACAATGCAAATAGGGAAATCCAACGGAAGAGCACTAAGGCTAATTAATAGTCCACGATAAATCTAGAAATAAATTAAACTAAATCGCTAACCTTAATTGCTAAGAATACAAAGACTCTAAATCTAATAGGTCTAGATAATAAGAAGAGGAAAAGGTCAAGAACAACTGACCATGAACGTACTAAAAGCGAACACCCCGCTTTCCATTAGCCATCTCTTATATATGAGTTGGAGAGATATGTTTTGTAAGATAGCTATGGGAAAGCGGCGGTAAAGTTACAACATATCGACAAATGCATTAGCTCAAGAATGCAATCAAACAACAGTATCTAGACTGTAAAAATGGATTACGAATATGCGATATTCATAACACTCCCGAGGGAAAAGCAAAACTACTTACAACATACAAACTAGTGGTGTCCTAGTTGTTTACATTTGTAGCATGGATTGCGCTCTTTTTTACAAATGTATCCTGGTCCATGTTTGTTAAAGCAGACCGGGCACTTTTTGTTGAGACGCAAGATGAGCCATCTTTCTTCCGCTGTAGTGTACGTCGAGCATCTTGTGCTGGTTTCCCTCTTTCCGCAGAAGCTGCAATTTGGTTCGGTTGTTTCCGTGAGGTCCACGGAGGTGGGGCGAAGGGCAAATGTGGTTGCTTGTCCACGTCTTGACGTGAGTAGAATGGCTGGTCGGTGATCTCTTGGGGAATAGGGCTAGTGCGAGGAGCTTTGTAATCCTCTTCGTCCGAGCTCCAAGTATATTCGATATCTTCATAGATGGAGGCCATAAAAGCAGATAGAGAATGTAACAGCTCGGCTCGTTGTGTTGATGTTGTATTCCTCCTGCTATGCGGGACATATTGAGGAGGTTAAACTGCTGCGTGCGTGTTGCCATGTACCTCAAAATTGAGTTATTAAGCCGTTATTAACAATGAACAATTAAAGTATAGCAGATGGGTTAACAGTAGTGCATTAAACGATATAAGTACAGAGAAACATAAAGTAAATATAAAATAGAAATATAAAGACTGTTTAGAACGGTTGCAGAGGCGCGAATAGGGCTGTGGGTATTCGCAGCTCTTAATAAACGGGTGCTGTCGGCATTTTTCTGCCGTTCTCACAACATTGCCGATTGGCGCGGCTAATCGTGGTTTTTATCTTATGTTGCGCATCGCGGTTCTCACAATATAGGCGCCGTACATTTAAAATAATAGAGACATTCATGGCAGATCGGCAAATGATTAAAACATTATAGGTTATAGTTAAGACAAAATTGCAATTTACTAGTGTGGAATAAGGAGAGCTATAGACATGGTAGTGGGAATTCACTACAGTTTGGTTGTTATATTCTGCGTAGCTTCATTCCCTATGATTGTGTTTATTCAATGTACCAATGAGTTTTCCTTTGGTAATTGAGACATAATTTGTTTGTGTTTCTTGCATTGTAAACTAAGAGTCTTAGTGCTAACACTTTATTCGTACATTGCTACACTCACGTCTTTATCGATTGATTCTCACATATTGCACGGTTCTGAATAAAGTATAATTTATTATGGAATTTATACGTGGAAATCTAACTTAATAAAATAGTGGTAAATTAATATACACGTAATTTACAAGCCTATTTATTTACAGTTTTTGGAGAAAAATTTAGCACAAGAAATATTTATACATATTAATATAATAAATTATGTCCAGTAACACAAACAAACAAATTAATACAGGCACTAACATTATTATTATCATAAAAATGGGTAAGAAACTTATGAGTACAAATATAAATTTAAATAAACTATGCTACAATATATACAAATTAATCGGAACTATCCCAGTCCGATAGTTGTAGCGTATTATTTAACCGCCTTTTCTTCACTTTTTTCTTTACCGATAACTGAAAGTAATTTTTTTGGTGTTAAGCAATTTGATGAAAAGAAGTAGGTATTACAACTCAACCCACAAACCTAAGCGTAATGGAAGTTAAACTCCGCTTTTGAGAGTATCGGTAGCCCATAGTATTTGGCTGAGTGCGCTCTTATATTCTTATAGCTAAATGTAAATAATGATCATTAGATAATTGGTAACGCGGTACAAATAACGTACGCGACTGGCTGCTGCTTCTGACATGGACATTTATATTTTAGGCCAATGAGTATAACGTTTTCCCTAAGCCTCTTTGGTTCTTATGCTCTTTTGATCTGCCACGCGGGTCTTTATCGTTGTGGAGGCTGGGAGGTTCGTTAGCGCTGGTGGCTTGGTTTGTGGTTACCTCAAACTTGGGTAATTAAACCTTTATTCAACAGATAACAAATATAAATAACAATGATAAATAAATCCTCGGTTAACTTGTTCTCTTACTGAGAAGCGAGCGCTTTTATACGGGTGGTATGTTTGCGATAACGCCGCTCTCATAACATGTGCGCGCATCCAATCATAACATAATTAATTGCGATGAGAATGTTAATATTAGATTGAACCTATTAGTCATATATAGATTAAACTTTAGTATTTGTCGAACATGTTGCAACAACATAATCTTGTAAGGTAAACTGATACTAATACAAGGTAAATGTTATCCTAGAACATACACCACAGTATACTAAATGGTATTGGAAATCTACTACAGCGTTCATGAGGATTCAATATAAAATGATAGTGGAGTGAGGGAAATCCACTATAATGAGATGCTGTCCAGAGATGCACCATTTTTACTCCAAAAAAACTTAGGCAATTCGGTTGTGTTACATTCAGAAATTTGTGAAGAACGTCTTCTTCATTTAAATTACAGTCCTCCTAGGTTAATCTCTCACACACAAGACTGTTTCTAGAGAAAAACTTACGCATTAGTTCGCTCGAATTTGCTGTAAAATTTACCTGAAAATCATCTTATATCTACTAGACAAATAAGCACTAAATTTAAACGTGAAATTATCAGAAAATACACTCACATTCTTCATTGAAATGGCCTTAAAACGGCTATGTGCAAAAAATAGAGGGAAATCCTCGAGCACAATTTTCAGATTTCGGTGCTTATGCACTGCTGTCACTCTCAATACAGCAGTCTCAACCTAAAATTTTAGCGAAACAGTATTTTAAACAGCGATCAAAACTACACGCAGAACATTTAGCATCAATTTCTATGTTACCTGTCAATAATAATGAACCCAGTAACCCAAGAGTAAGATGAGTATCGTAGAGATGGATCAACTTAGCGTCCGCTAAATGCTAAAATCGTATACATGAACTTTTATAGATGAGAAAAAAACCCATAATGTAGTCGATGAGACATACTTTACCTACATCATCTACCCAAATCCGTCTATCCATAGCGGCAGTCGTGGCAAGGTTAATTTCACTACGGCGCTGAAGTCTACTCTTCTTCTTTGGTGGCGACGCAGGAAGGACCAAATCCTCTTCTTTCTCACTAACCACACCTACCCGTCGCCGATTGGCGTCGCCACCTCCACTCTTCATCTTATCGTGCTCATTAGAGAGCATCTAACGATAAAAACAATATAAAAAATACCAACCAGTTTTCCATAAAACAAAACATATTCAAAAGGAACGAATGTAAAAAAAATGAAAATAAATAAAAACTAGTGAAAAATGTACAAATAAATAATCAACATATATACTCTAAGATCAATCACTAACCATAAAAAACGTCCTACCGGACTCACGATTCCCCGCTCTCAAACCATCTACGAACCGTTGGAGTATAGAAACGGTTCGTTTCTTATTGAAACTCATCATTCTGCATACCACAGGTATTGGATTATATCCAAAAATTTGGATATCCTAAAAAAAGCCAATAATCTCAACACTTTCATCTAAGCCTATAATCGATGTCAATATTTGACATCAAATATTGTCCTCTTCACTCATAAACTCTTCTCACCAACTCACATAATCGTCAACGATAGTTAAAAATAAATCCTGAATTGCAACAGGAAGAGTACACAGCCTCCAGATAAAATAATTACTGAAACAAACACATAACAGAATAACTACTAATTAACTAATTCATCTAAAACTAAATTATATGAAAAAACCTGGCGCGATCTTCAGCTGTCGTCATCTTTTTTCATCGAGAAGCCTTAATACATGATTAAGAGCCCCACGCACCGACAAGTCTCTCGACTTCGGAACAACAGAACTCAGCGTGGGTGAACATATTCTCACCTGTAACTCACATTGTTTCCATTACAAGATTCCTTAAAACTCTACACACTAAAGTAGATGATATCGAATAGACAAAACCACCCTATCGCAAATATACATATACTATACCTTGTCCCTAGCTGAATACGCCGACAATTCCCTGTCGTGTTCGCATTCAGCAAACACAGCCGGCAACAAGGAAATGAGAGAACTGCATATCAATGGCGCTTCCCATTTTTCCATATCCTCAGCATGGATTTCCCGCTTTCTCAAGAAATCCTTATCCAAATCACCATCGCCTACCACGGTTATTTTGACGCGGATAACAGTATCCTAAATAACAAATATAATCGTCTACAACTAAATAAAAAATAAATAAAAAATGGGATAAACGCCACACAGAAATAATAATAAACATTTATAAGCCTACCAAGCCAATGTACTTCATTCTTTCAAAAGTAGACAACATCCGTAAAGCACGGATACGATGATTGCCTTCTAAAAAACAGACGTAACCCGCCATCAGCTTCTAACCTGAACTCTCTTTCATCCAACGACCCAGAAGCCTTGACTCCTAGCCCTTCAGAAAAGTTCAAGCTGTCGTGCTTACAGCACACTACCCAACTCAAATTTTTATATTGTTTAACATGACTGAGAGGGTCGACTGTCAGTTTGTTTACAAAAGTGTAGGTTACGTGAGGAAAGTACTGGTAAATTCTCGAGATGGTCATTGTTTTTACCTTTCGAGTTTCTCCACTGCTGGAGATGTTCCTCGCTAAGTTCAGTGTGTCCTCTACTCTTCTAAGCGTAGCTGCCGCATTAGGGTTCGGAGTTTTCAAAATTTTATCCAAATTATTGCCCCTGACAAGTCCTAACTTGCTTAAGAATCATACGTCTTTCGTATCTCTAACATTTCGACGAATAGTTGCGGCGGTTCGTCTAGGATGGAAGCCCTCAAATGATACCACTAGTAATAAGTCAGACATAACTCACATGCACCCGTTAAGGAATGAGTCCTCGAATGAGGTTAAGAGTTCTTCAAAAGTAATTGAAATTATTTCACCTTCAGGATTCATGCTGCCTCACTATGTTTATCAGTAACGGATAAATACATATATATTCGAATCAGACTGACAAGTCGTAGACGGTTCGATTAGATATAAAAGTTCGACGTGTGGTTGAGTGTTGTTTTAATCCTGTTGTCATGTATATCTCTATTCTACCCTGCGTCTATAACCCAGCTGTCTATATAAGGGCAGCGCGGGGCGGAGTCAAAGGGGGAGATGCGGGTGTACTGAGCTCTGACCCTATGGACATACTGTAATTGTAAGTATTCTTTATTCCTCTACTTAATAAACCTTATTATCCAGGATGTATTCTTTATAACTCATATATAATAATTATCCGCTACACATTAAATGTTAGTAGCCAGGCTGATCACCTGGTTACCGACACCGCTTCATAGACTATCTTCTCAATACCTTTCACACCCAAACACCCTCAACATAAAGGTTACACATATACCTTTACACTGTCACGCGAGTCTAGTTTATGCTTATCGTTTTTCGCCTTAGGTGTACTTCCCTCAAATTTGGGTAATTATTACCTTTACTAATAATGATAACAATACAATAATAATCAACCAATTATAAAATGTATAGGCATGCTATATATTAGGGTTCGCATTCAAATTCAACATTTTAAATTTAATTTGAATTGAAAATTTGAAAATTCCTAGATTTGAAAATATTTGAAATTTGAAAATTTGAATCGAATTACTTGAATGCCAACTCTAGTTGAAACCATCAAAAGCACGACATTTGAAAGTGCTATCTAATAGAATCAAGCATATAATTGAGATCCATGGACAGCATTTGACGCGAAGAAAAACAGGGGCGATAAAAATTTGTGAAGTAAGTGAAATTCCTTTATTGCAATTAAAGAATTTGATATCTGTTATTCGCTGTTTTAGGAACCGACTATTGGCTATTATATTAAAGTGATAAACTTATAAAAATTTGTTCAAATACCCTTGAAGTATTTTAGTCGCTAATTCGCTCACTGTTCTATAAAAAGGTTGATACTTTGGCCGGTGAGTTGTTTTAAGGCACTTTTTGTATAAAAGTATTGAAATGATTGTATAGTAATGATATTTCAGGATCGATTGACCGTTGACCTACTGAATGAGTTGAAAGAGATTCTTTTAAAGGGAAAAATAGCATGCAAGAAGGTTTCTATACTTTTCCCATCTAATCCGGAAACATTAGCCAACACGCTTAATGAGTTTCTTCGCGTTTCTTGTGCCTCTGAATAGGAGAATCTTGATCAAAGAGGAAATCACTTTCGTAGGACATTTTCTTCAATACCTTCCGTGTGAGAGGTGGGTTTTTTTTGATTTTTAATTTTCTCGGATATTTCCGAATTCGTCGGAAATTCCATTTCTATTTTAGCATCCTGTATTTTTAGCTATGTAAAAGGGTGGTACGTAACCAGGTGATCAAGCTGGTTACTCCCTTTTATACGTAGCGGAACCCATGGAATTTAGGTATGGGTTGGAGAGAGTGCACTCAAGGGTTAAAGATATTTATTAGGGCATAAAATAAATGGTACAGAGGATTACATAAGGCAAGAGGGTCAGAGGCTCAGGACACCCGCAACTGCCCCGATTACTCCGCCCAGAGCCTTTTATAGGCCTACTGGATTCAGAGACACAGAGGAGATGCGGAGAATCGTGACATCTCACCCTCTTATTGTGCCGGAGCTCCTGCGAGGCGAAGTTAACAGAGATTATATTTAGTATGAATGACTAACAATATAAGTTTATAAATTGAATATGGGTTATTAGGAAAAGAAAATAATATATTACATCGAATAAATATAATGGTGGCAGTAGTGTTATTTGATTAATATGATTAATGATTAAATGTGGTTCGGCTTAGTCGACTTTGACTGCTATGAGGTGTTGAGCTAATACAGGACGGGGTGGGCTAGGTCCCGCAAGGGAATGATGGTTTCCCTCAGGAAGCTAGAGTTGGCGAACCACCTGCATTTCACCCTCACTCACAGGGTCCCTACAGCATTCTTTCTTTATAATTATCGGGTATTAATCGTTGGTACGGTGAAATTATGTGTGTAATAATTGAATAACATTGAAAATGTTATCTAATACAAGTTAATATCTCAGGAATAGGAAAGTTCACTTTTTGTATGGGGCAATGGTATTTTTTACAACATACAAATTAATTATATAAGTTATTGTAGTAGATAAGACAATTTCATTGTTGTTATTGGGGTTTAATGTGGTACAGTGAAGAAAGTTAAAGTGTAAAATATTTCATGTAATCCTATTTAACTTTACCAATTTACCTTCCAGTGTTTCTGAATGTTCAAGCTAAAGATTTGAATTTTTTTTTTCTGAAATATTTGTTGTTTAGGTTAATTTCTTCTTGGCTATCCCTGAGGATAACTGAGTGGTATCTGTTGTAATATCTGTAATGATTAGAACAATTGGGTATAGTCGCAATTAATACTGCGTTCGCGTGGATTTGGTTGTTTTGTATTTATTGATAATTATTTTCCCCTATTATTACTAACTGTTCTTAGCGTTTTAAATCGAAAAAATGTTTGGTTTGATTTGCATGCAGAGTCTTTAATTTTCCTTGACTGCTTTTAAGTATCAGATTGGGACTTTCAACACCTACTACTTCATGCGGTTCGCTAAAAATTGGAGTCAATTTGTTTGCTCTATTAATGCGAATAAGAACTTTATCACCTATCTTGAAATCCCTTGCTTGTGCGTGGTTCCTTAGGTCATAATGTTTCTTCTGCTTTTCCTGGGCATCT
Organism: Heterorhabditis bacteriophora; assembly: GCA_964036235.1. NCBI lineage: Eukaryota > Metazoa > Nematoda > Chromadorea > Rhabditida > Heterorhabditidae > Heterorhabditis > Heterorhabditis bacteriophora. Next base: position 29,175 of record OZ038427.1, on the reverse strand, counting down.
GTTATTGTCTTGGTAGTAAATTTCCAAGCTGCCTTTAGGTTCTCCGTCAGCTGTGTTATATAGCTGTCCTCATCCTCGTAGGTCCTAACTGGTGCTTTGATGGCAGTTGTAAAAGGAGAATTAGGTTGTCGCCCATATGTTAGATAAAAAGGCGAATTATGTGTCGTTGAACTCTCTGTTGAATTATAAGCATGAGTTACGAGCTGGAGATTTTCATCCCAGTTATCACACTGCGTATTAGTTGCATGCGACATGAGTTGTTCCAATGTCAAGTTAAGTCGCTCTACTAAGCCATTTGCCTGGTGGTGATATGGTGTACTCATCGTGTGATTTATTCCTAGTAGATTCATTGTCTTTTTAAAGAGTTTACTAGTGAAATTTGATCCTTGATCCGTAACTAGATTTTCTGGTGTTCCCATATGAGATATTACTCGATTTATTATCGCCGCTATAGTAGTATGCGCTTTCTGATCTGGTAGCGCTTCCGTTATTGCGTATTTCGTAAATGCATCTATCACCACAAGGATGTGTTTGTTTCCTTGCAATGTTAGAGGTAACGGACCTATGAAGTCCGCATGTAGCCTCTGCATCGGTCGTGTTGGTACTTCAAACTTGTGCATTGGTTCGCAGTTCCTATACGCGCTGGGGTCTTTTCGTTTTTGACATGATTCGCAGTGTTTTATTACCATTGCGACATCTCTAAGCATTCCATTCCATATTACGGCATTACTAATCAACGACTTAGTTTTGTTTACTCCTAAGTGCGCTGCTCCAAACTCCGATTCGTGAAAATTCTTGATTATTTTTATCCTTAATTCTGATTGATCGGGCAAAACTATTTGAGGGTTTTTTGAATGATTTTCTGGTGTCTTATAAAGAATGTCACCAATTATAATATAATTTCTTGTTGACTCGTCCGATTTCAACACTTTTTGCTTTAGATTTTTGATTCTCGGGCATTCTTCTTGCTCCTTAGCTATCTCATTAATGCCAATATTATTATATGATAGGCTATCGTCCAGTACTGATGCTACTAACAGCTCTTTATTCTCATCTGGCAAGTGTCGTGAAAGCGCATCAGCTATTACATTCTTTTTCCCAGGACGATATACAATGTTTACGTCAAATTCCTAAAGCACTATTTGATATCGTGCTAATCGCCCAGTTAAGTCTTTACGGTGTAGTAACGCTCTCAATGGCGAGTGATCAGTTATCAGCGTGCATTTTGCGCCGTCTATATATGGTCTAAATTTCTGCACCGCAACGACAATACCTAGAGCTTCCAGTTCAATTGCTGGGTATCTAGTTTCGTGTTTATTTAGAGTTCTACTGGCATACGCAATTACCTTCTCATCGTTATCTTTTCCTTGCTTCAATACTGCTCCTACTCCTAGAGCCGATGCATCTGTCTCTATGATGAAAGGCTCTCCTAGCTTTGGTGGTGAAAGAATGGGTGCCGTTGTTATGGCTAATTTAAGTTGGTTAAAAGCTTGCTCACACTTTTCGCTCCATACGAAGGCTGTGTCCTTTTTCGTCAGGTCTGTCAAAGGTGCCGCTGTTTGAGCATATCTCGGAATAAACCGTCTGAAAAATGATGTCATCCCTATAAATGCACGTATATCAGTAACATTTTTAGGCGTTGGGTAGAGGTCTATTGCCGATGTCTTTGCAGGATTCGGTCGAATGCCTTTTTCGCCAAGAATGAAGCCAAGAAATTTCACTTCCGGCTGTGCGAAAAGACATTTGGACGCCTTCAGTTTCATTCCAATTGCTCCAATTTTAGAGAGCACTTCGTCAACATCAGTCAGGTGTTCTTCAGCTGTTTCCGATGTAATCACAAGGTCGTCAATATATATGAACACTCGTGCCTTGATTCCTCTCGCTAACTCATTCATGATCCTTTGGAATGTGCCTGGTGCTCCCATTAATCCCATCGGCATTGTTACATATTCGTATGCTCCTAAGAAACAAGCAAAAGCCGTCCTTTCACAATGTGATTCCTCCAGTGGTATTTGGTGGAACCCAGCTTGAAAGTCCATGGTGGTGTAATATTTCTTACTTGCACACGAATCTAATATGTCATGGATGTTAGGCAAGATAGACTGAGCCGGTTTCGTGATTGCATTCAACGCACGAAAATCTGTAGTGAACCTCCATGACTTATTGTCCGCCTTCTTGACGAGCACTATAGGTGCACAGAATGGTGAAGTCGATTCTCTCACGATGTTGTCTTTTAGCATCTGATTGATTTGTTGCTCAATTTCCTTCTTCTTCTCCGGTGGCACTCTGTATATCTTTGCTGATGGAACTTTCGCATTGTCAACCAAATCAATCCTATGTCTAACTGGTCCGGTGTATCTTCCAAGCGCTCCGTCTGGTCCTACAAAAGCATTCTTGTGTTTCCGGATGATGTTTCTTAGACGTTCCTTCTGTTCCTTCGTGAGGTTTGCTTTCTGTAAATCTATTTCGGTTGCTATATCATATTCCGGCCGATCGGGTTGGCGAAATATAGGAAGCCTTTGTTCCCAAAATGCTTCTGGTGGAATATACGTTTGATGGCTGTTTACGGCATATATTTGGTGATCTTCCTCCACTGGATAAGCAACCGCGATGGGGGTGTTCTTGTAGAGTTTTACCTGCGTGTTTGTTGGGTTCATAATAATTGCTACACCACATGCCTGTTTATCCGGCGTTATTAAAGTTCTTCCGACAATATATATTTGGTGATCCTCTCTGTTATTGTCCTCAATCAAGTAGTGTATACGTCTAGATTCCATGTTTGAAATTCCTTCCAACTGTAGCGGCACAATTGTTTCTGTCCTCTTATTTAATGTAACATTGTCAGTGAGCCGTACTTTGAATGTTATTGCGCTCAAATCATTTGGGTCCAATTTGACATTATTTACCTGCACTAATGGATTTACTTCTCTACCTATCCTGACTTTCTTATTTGCCAAGTCCAAGGTTACGCCTTGTCCTGCTAGGTTCATGGTTTTAATAAAGTCAGCTCCTAGTAATAGAGGTGCTGGGCAAGCGTCATCTTTAGATATTTTGAAGGTATGGTCATACTGCTGAGTACCTATCTGAACTCTCAGTTTTACACTTGCTAAAAATGTAAATGCTGATCCATTTGCCGTTCTCGCCTGCACTTGCTCTCTACTAGTTAGATGGTCTATTCCTAGGCTTTTAAAAGTGGATGTTCCTAGATAGGAGACTGATGCGCCACTGTCTAAAAGTGCATTATACCGTCTATTGTTCATTGTCGTTTCAATATACGGTAACTCGTTGACTCTTCCATTTACAGCGCATATAACAGAATAAATTTCTGGCAAGTAATAGATTCTACTAGATTGGGTGCCTTCTTCTAATTCCATTAGTTCCATCGGTGGCTCATCCACAGTAACATTATTTACCATCGCTTTTCGTAACTGTTTTTTCATTTTCCTGACGAACGCCGGTGATGCTCGCTTTGTCATAGCTACCACTTCCTTAGTTAGTTGTTTTGCTTTCCATATGCAATAAAACCTAATAGAGCAGTACGTCCCTATAATTAAAGCTATCATCAAAAGCGGCATAGTAAGTATCCGCCATATGATACTTGAAAAATTGTTGTGTATCATTTCCGTCCAATTACTAGCTTTTTCTTTAACACTATCATATGCTGCAGTTAGAGATTTATGTGCGGACTGTCTCATTTTCATTGCTCTTTCCACGATGTCCTGTTCTGTTAGTTTATACTCTGTCCAGAGGTCTTCGATTTTTCGTTTGTTTTCCTGTTTGTATACTCCCTATTCGGAGGAATTTGCTCCTGCAGAACTTCCAGTTTTTGCGTTGTTTTCTTCAACGATGTCGTGCTATACGCATTCTGCACCTCTTGTGGCACAGTCGTTGGTGTAGAGTGAGCTATCAGCTGCGTATCTTGAAAATTCGCTTCTCCAATCCTCGCCTGTCGTGTGTTATTAATAGCAATCTTCAGAGATTCCATTTCTCGGTTGATCACTGCTCTAGCACTTTTCCCTCCTCCTACTTGGTGACTAAAGATGTAGTCGTGAATACTTTCATTGTTTCTCAACTGAAGGAATACCACTACTATTCCATTCTTCATGCCATAAGCGTTGGTGAAATGACAGTTCTTTATACTTTCAGCTGTCCTTATGTTGTTGTCTTCGAACTCGATTATCATACTTAGTTCCTTGATGGCAATATTCTTTGGTGTTACTAACGCTGAATATTTCCCGAAATGGGTATATCTACACCATGGTTCTGTCATCACTTTTTCCCACACAATGGTGTACTCTTCTTTTCTACAAACACCATCGATCAACTTGCAACCACTGGTGTCTCCCAATTCCGTAGTTATTTTGATTCCATCCAACGTTGAGATTTCTCCATACTCGACAGTGAATACACCTCTACTTTGATTCTATGCTCCCCACCAAGGTATTTCTTCTTCTCCTCCTATGACTTTCGTTCTTTTGACTAGAGGTCTAAATTCTTCGAGCGACTGATCATGTATTTTTCCTTTCTCATGAGCACTACGGCATTCTTCTTCCGTTATCGCAGTCCGTGTATGATTTATCACTCCTTGGTGTGTTTGTATCCCCAGAAATCCTTTCAGCTCTAAAACTGTGGTTTCTTTAAAGCACTTGACTGCTTTCATCTTATACGTCCTTTGATGTTCCGCATACATGGTTACTTCCATTTCTTGAATCACATTATTTATTTCCAGTGTACGATAGTCGACCAGTTCTGGTATCTCAAAGAGCTTTCCACCTTCATGGAATCCACAGATTTGGTATGGTGTTGCTCCCGCTTGTCCCACGATCATCAACATACATATTGTTAAGATGGTGCTGATAGTCGGCATATATCTAGTCGTGAAGTTAGTCGTTGGTAACGCTTGTATATACGCTTCTTCTCTATGATCGTTTGGCATTATGGCCTGCCGTTGTGGAGGTGGTGGACATTGGTGATATTGTTGACCATGCTGATGTGGATGATTGTGGTATCCCGGGTAATAATTCTGACGATGTCTGTTGCCAAATGGAACTCTCCATTGGTTCCACGGTCGACCTCTAAAGACTTCCCCGAATCCGCGTGTTCTCAGAAATCCTCCGCGTTTCGGTGCATTCCCGTTAAAATTCGGTCTTCCTCTGGCTGATCGGTTTCCGTTGTAATGGTTATTACTCGTTCCTCTTCTTTCTTGACAATTCCCGTTCGCTGTCATTTGTTAGAATTGTCGTTTCATATTTTCCATCTGGTCTTCCAGTCGTATGATATTGATCCGTTCCGACTTGTCAATTCCTTCAAGTCTTTCCTGCATCAGAATGCGATCTTCCCTTTCTGCTAGATTAATAGCGTCTTCAAAGGTATTGGGTGTAGGTAGTCTCCTTAGCGTTTTCCTTATATCAGATCGAAGTCCTTTCCAGAAGAAATCAATACACATTTGTTCCAGCTGCTTCGTAGGAATGCCTTGATATGCCAGGTCAACTTTGCTTTTTATTGCCTTCGCAAATTTTCCAACGGTATCAGCTCCCTGTCTCATTTCAAAAAGCTCCTCTCTTGCAGCTTGTATAACTAACGGGTTCTTCATTTTAGTAGCCAGTTCGGTCACCATTTTTTCCCAAGTCATAGTTTCCGGATTTTTCAAGCTGTCATATTTAATTCGCGCACTGTCAAAAAGATATAGTGGCAAAAGTGTTTGCGCTTTTTGTTTTGGAATGTCGAAGCGCTCTAGTATATCCACGAATTTTTTCAACCAACACACGAATGTTTCATCTCCTTCACCTGAGAATCTACTAACCCTGCCTTCCAGAATTTTTGCTACTTGCAGTGTTGTAAGCTGATTTAGGCGCCCCACATCATTTACCTCAAGTATTGGTATATGTGTGGCGGGCGCAGTAAGTATCGTTTTTGATTTGCGCCCTGAAGCAGTGTTAACCTTAGAGATATGCGGGGTGTTGAATTCAGACATATTATGCGATGGTTCAACCACTGGTTTTTTCGATCTCAAAAAATAGTGATGCGTTATTTTGTTCGTTTGTTTAACTATCACTTCTTTCTCACACTTAAGAACTCACTGTATCCGGAACAAATACAGCGATGTGTTAGGAATAGGATATCCTCCGTTTGTATCGCTCTTTCTGTGGCCCTCCGTAGACTGGTTAAGTCTCAATAATTACCTGTGACCTTTGCTATTAGACAATATGCAGCCTGCGCTATTCGATAACAATAATGTGCTACTATATTCTTTTCCTATTACTATTTATGTGGAGTTGGAAAAGAACAGAGTGAAAGAAAGGAACAAAATAATATTATGCATTTAAATAAAGATGTGACCTAAGTATATTAATAGAAAGGCAATATTAATTTTTGGAGTAAGTTTAGTACGATTTAAAGAAAAAAAATGTGGGAATACTATAGTGTAGCACGTTTTTTTTAATGATTAGACAAAATAAAAGGATAGAGAGAGAAGGAGAGAGAAAAAAAAAATGTAAATATAAATTAAAGTGTGGGGAATAATTAGGTGTAAGGGTGATTGTATCAACTGTTTAACATACTAACGCTTAAATAGTCAGTGGGAACTATTCGAACATATTACTTACTATTTTACGTATTAGAATTACCGCACTTAATATTAAATATGATTGAAATTAGAAGGAACTGTGACTTCTTAAAATACAATAAGTATTACAAATCAAATTCAACTAAATAGAAAGTACAAGAGAGAGAAGAGAGGAATTAAAGCGACCGTAACCTACTAAGGAACAGCTATGTGTGTGCTCACAACTGTGGGTTTCAGCTTTATATATAGAGCTTCTGTCCAGCTGCCACTGTTTACTTGATCTTTTAGATAACTCAATTACCAATTATCCCTTGATCTTATTCCAGTTTACAACCCTCTATCTCGCCGCATGATTAATATTCTTGTTATCGCCTCTGGCATATTGTAAATCAAGCTACCATAAACAGCCTATTCGCCCTCACATAACAAGGCCATTTACCATAACCGCTCATCCATCTTCTTTTTGCTCTCTGTGTACGATAATCATTAAAATGAGTTTCACTTCCTTCGCTGATATTAGAAACACTCATGATTTTATTCCTGAGAATATGGATCTATCTCCAGGCAGCCCTATTAGTCCCTATGGTTCGCTAGACTTTGATATTATTATTCCTATCTTTGATCCTTATGAAGCCGAAGTATTCGGACCTGCAAGTCCTACGTGGTACGAAGCACCACGAAACTACCAGGAAATACCCATCGACATTCAATCTGCGTGCGAGGAGTACAATTCGAAGCCCCACCAGCATACGAGGAATATTGCTATACACAGCTGCCTACCTATAACAATCTCCCTATCTAACGCCTCCTTCGTACTTACCCAATCTCGGCGATTAACTTAATACAACCAAACTCAGAGAATATCTGGGGCATTAGGATTTTATTTTATTTTATTTTTGTTTTTAAATTATATTTCTTATGCTTATATTTTCCTTGTAAGACTACTCTGTTCTGTAAAAAAAATAGTTCTTGTCCATCGTTTCTCCCGGATACGGCCTTAGACGGATTAACCTCGCAATTAATTCCTTCCAGCTAGTATCACATATTAGAGACAACTAGGTTACGGATGTATTTTAATACTAATTAATCAATCTAATTGTATGATAGGATATATAAACGGTTCATGATAAATCTAAGTACAGATTCTTTTTGAAAGAAAAGAGAAAATAATGAGAAAGTTTAAGAACAAATGAATGATAACCTGAAACTTAACTAATTAATTAATGCATTTGTGAAATTCTCATGACAGATTTAATCTTAATTTTAACAATATTTTACCATTGTTTGTAACATTATTTATGTCAGTAATAAATATACCTTCCTGTTTTCTCTTCTAATTCACCTTTTAAGACAGTCTAATCCTTTAAATAATTCCTTATTATTTTTCATTATTATATATTAGGTGATGAATTATGTTTCTCATGTAAGATGGTTCTATGAGATTTTTAGATGTTAGAATTAGCTCAAATTTCAACAAGTTCAACACTACATTTCTTCCAACTTATGATGTTTCAAATTGGTGCGCACTAAAAGAATATGCAGCGATGAGCAAATAAGTTAACAATATTATACACTTTATTTTTATTTTATATTTTATTTTTTCAGGAGCTCCCATATAATGTTAAATATTACGCGTCTCGTAGAATATATATTTTGCGCAATATTATTAACCCTTTGGTTCATGAACTAGCCTCAGATGGGTTGTACTAATAATAATAACTGCGGATACCGCAACCCACCTTCGCCCGGGCTCATCTCGTCCTTAAAACAATATAATTCTTACTTACTTGTGTTGTCTGTGCAACGAGGCAACGGTTCCGCACAAATTAGTTGGACGAGGAATATCAATCATTTCAGTAATGATATTAGACTTGAATACTATAGTGTATGTAATAATAAGATAAACAACCTTAAGCCTCTTTTCTCGGAGAATTTAAATTATAAAATAGAAAACTAGTTGTAACGAAAGTAAGTCCGGGACCTCCATGTAAAAGGGTGGTACGTAACCAGGTGATCAAGCTGGTTACTCCCTTTTATACGTAGCGGAACCCATGGAATTTAGGTATGGGTTGGAGAGAGTGCACTCAAGGGTTAAAGATATTTATTAGGGCATAAAATAAATGGTACAGAGGATTACATTAGGCAAGAGGGTCAGAGCTCAGTACACCCGCATCTCCCCCTTGACTCCGCCCCGCGCTGCCCTTATATAGACAGCTGGGTTAGAGACGCAGGGTAGACTAGAGATATACATGACAGTCTTAACTTCCTGAACAACAGAGGAGTCACTATAATACATCCTATTGACACTACACAGAGTTTCGCGACATTTTCCATTCCACCTGAGGAAAAAAAACACCGTCCTTATGACCTCTACCCACTCAATCTCAAAAGGAACACGCCAAGCTACTCTCTCACACGAACTGCCGTTGATCATCGCTACAACCCCCTCCTAAATGCGCCAGCATTAGCTAAGTGGTTGTAAGCCTGTCTACCTTTACATGGCACCGGGTTCGTTTCCTCCCGCTGCATTCTTTTTTCCGTATTTCTGGACCTAGGTACCCCCCATCAGAGGCTTAGCTAGGTACCCCCCATCAGAGGCTTAGCTAGGTACCCCCCATCAGAGGCTTAGCTAGGTACCCCCCATCAGAGGCTTAGCTAGGTACCCCCCATCAGAGGCTTAGCTAGGTACCCCCCATCAGAGGCTTAGCTAGGTACCCCCCATCAGAGGCTTAGCTAGGTACCCCCCATCAGAGGCTTAGCTAGGTACCCCCCATCAGAGGCTTAGCTAGGTACCCCCCATCAGAGGCTTAGCTAGGTACCCCCCATCAGAGGCTTAGCTAGGTACCCCCCATCAGAGGCTTAGCTAGGTACCCCCCATCAGAGGCTTAGCTAGGTACCCCCCATCAGAGGCTTAGCTAGGTACCCCCCATCAGAGGCTTAGCTAGGTACCCCCCATCAGAGGCTTAGCTAGGTACCCCCCATCAGAGGCTTAGCTAGGTACCCCCCATCAGAGGCTTAGCTAGGTACCCCCCATCAGAGGCTTAGCTAGGTACCCCCCATCAGAGGCTTAGCTAGGTACCCCCCATCAGAGGCTTAGCTAGGTACCCCCCATCAGAGGCTTAGCTAGGTACCCCCCATCAGAGGCTTAGCTAGGTACCCCCCATCAGAGGCTTAGCTAGGTACCCCCCATCAGAGGCTTAGCTAGGTACCCCCCATCAGAGGCTTAGCTAGGTACCCCCCATCAGAGGCTTAGCTAGGTACCCCCCATCAGAGGCTTAGCTAGGTACCCCCCATCAGAGGCTTAGCTAGGTACCCCCCATCAGAGGCTTAGCTAGGTACCCCCCATCAGAGGCTTAGCTAGGTACCCCCCATCAGAGGCTTAGCTAGGTACCCCCCATCAGAGGCTTAGCTAGGTACCCCCCATCAGAGGCTTAGCTAGGTACCCCCCATCAGAGGCTTAGCTAGGTACCCCCCATCAGAGGCTTAGCTAGGTACCCCCCATCAGAGGCTTAGCTAGGTACCCCCCATCAGAGGCTTAGCTAGGTACCCCCCATCAGAGGCTTAGCTAGGTACCCCCCATCAGAGGCTTAGCTAGGTACCCCCCATCAGAGGCTTAGCTAGGTACCCCCCATCAGAGGCTTAGCTAGGTACCCCCCATCAGAGGCTTAGCTAGGTACCCCCCATCAGAGGCTTAGCTAGGTACCCCCCATCAGAGGCTTAGCTAGGTACCCCCCATCAGAGGCTTAGCTAGGTACCCCCCATCAGAGGCTTAGCTAGGTACCCCCCATCAGAGGCTTAGCTAGGTACCCCCCATCAGAGGCTTAGCTAGGTACCCCCCATCAGAGGCTTAGCTAGGTACCCCCCATCAGAGGCTTAGCTAGGTACCCCCCATCAGAGGCTTAGCTAGGTACCCCCCATCAGAGGCTTAGCTAGGTACCCCCCATCAGAGGCTTAGCTAGGTACCCCCCATCAGAGGCTTAGCTAGGTACCCCCCATCAGAGGCTTAGCTAGGTACCCCCCATCAGAGGCTTAGCTAGGTACCCCCCATCAGAGGCTTAGCTAGGTACCCCCCATCAGAGGCTTAGCTAGGTACCCCCCATCAGAGGCTTAGCTAGGTACCCCCCATCAGAGGCTTAGCTAGGTACCCCCCATCAGAGGCTTAGCTAGGTACCCCCCATCAGAGGCTTAGCTAGGTACCCCCCATCAGAGGCTTAGCTAGGTACCCCCCATCAGAGGCTTAGCTAGGTACCCCCCATCAGAGGCTTAGCTAGGTACCCCCCATCAGAGGCTTAGCTAGGTACCCCCCATCAGAGGCTTAGCTAGGTACCCCCCATCAGAGGCTTAGCTAGGTACCCCCCATCAGAGGCTTAGCTAGGTACCCCCCATCAGAGGCTTAGCTAGGTACCCCCCATCAGAGGCTTAGCTAGGTACCCCCCATCAGAGGCTTAGCTAGGTACCCCCCATCAGAGGCTTAGCTAGGTACCCCCCATCAGAGGCTTAGCTAGGTACCCCCCATCAGAGGCTTAGCTAGGTACCCCCCATCAGAGGCTTAGCTAGGTACCCCCCATCAGAGGCTTAGCTAGGTACCCCCCATCAGAGGCTTAGCTAGGTACCCCCCATCAGAGGCTTAGCTAGGTACCCCCCATCAGAGGCTTAGCTAGGTACCCCCCATCAGAGGCTTAGCTAGGTACCCCCCATCAGAGGCTTAGCTAGGTACCCCCCATCAGAGGCTTAGCTAGGTACCCCCCATCAGAGGCTTAGCTAGGTACCCCCCATCAGAGGCTTAGCTAGGTACCCCCCATCAGAGGCTTAGCTAGGTACCCCCCATCAGAGGCTTAGCTAGGTACCCCCCATCAGAGGCTTAGCTAGGTACCCCCCATCAGAGGCTTAGCTAGGTACCCCCCATCAGAGGCTTAGCTAGGTACCCCCCATCAGAGGCTTAGCTAGGTACCCCCCATCAGAGGCTTAGCTAGGTACCCCCCATCAGAGGCTTAGCTAGGTACCCCCCATCAGAGGCTTAGCTAGGTACCCCCCATCAGAGGCTTAGCTAGGTACCCCCCATCAGAGGCTTAGCTAGGTACCCCCCATCAGAGGCTTAGCTAGGTACCCCCCATCAGAGGCTTAGCTAGGTACCCCCCATCAGAGGCTTAGCTAGGTACCCCCCATCAGAGGCTTAGCTAGGTACCCCCCATCAGAGGCTTAGCTAGGTACCCCCCATCAGAGGCTTAGCTAGGTACCCCCCATCAGAGGCTTAGCTAGGTACCCCCCATCAGAGGCTTAGCTAGGTACCCCCCATCAGAGGCTTAGCTAGGTACCCCCCATCAGAGGCTTAGCTAGGTACCCCCCATCAGAGGCTTAGCTAGGTACCCCCCATCAGAGGCTTAGCTAGGTACCCCCCATCAGAGGCTTAGCTAGGTACCCCCCATCAGAGGCTTAGCTAGGTACCCCCCATCAGAGGCTTAGCTAGGTACCCCCCATCAGAGGCTTAGCTAGGTACCCCCCATCAGAGGCTTAGCTAGGTACCCCCCATCAGAGGCTTAGCTAGGTACCCCCCATCAGAGGCTTAGCTAGGTACCCCCCATCAGAGGCTTAGCTAGGTACCCCCCATCAGAGGCTTAGCTAGGTACCCCCCATCAGAGGCTTAGCTAGGTACCCCCCATCAGAGGCTTAGCTAGGTACCCCCCATCAGAGGCTTAGCTAGGTACCCCCCATCAGAGGCTTAGCTAGGTACCCCCCATCAGAGGCTTAGCTAGGTACCCCCCATCAGAGGCTTAGCTAGGTACCCCCCATCAGAGGCTTAGCTAGGTACCCCCCATCAGAGGCTTAGCTAGGTACCCCCCATCAGAGGCTTAGCTAGGTACCCCCCATCAGAGGCTTAGCTAGGTACCCCCCATCAGAGGCTTAGCTAGGTACCCCCCATCAGAGGCTTAGCTAGGTACCCCCCATCAGAGGCTTAGCTAGGTACCCCCCATCAGAGGCTTAGCTAGGTACCCCCCATCAGAGGCTTAGCTAGGTACCCCCCATCAGAGGCTTAGCTAGGTACCCCCCATCAGAGGCTTAGCTAGGTACCCCCCATCAGAGGCTTAGCTAGGTACCCCCCATCAGAGGCTTAGCTAGGTACCCCCCATCAGAGGCTTAGCTAGGTACCCCCCATCAGAGGCTTAGCTAGGTACCCCCCATCAGAGGCTTAGCTAGGTACCCCCCATCAGAGGCTTAGCTAGGTACCCCCCATCAGAGGCTTAGCTAGGTACCCCCCATCAGAGGCTTAGCTAGGTACCCCCCATCAGAGGCTTAGCTAGGTACCCCCCATCAGAGGCTTAGCTAGGTACCCCCCATCAGAGGCTTAGCTAGGTACCCCCCATCAGAGGCTTAGCTAGGTACCCCCCATCAGAGGCTTAGCTAGGTACCCCCCATCAGAGGCTTAGCTAGGTACCCCCCATCAGAGGCTTAGCTAGGTACCCCCCATCAGAGGCTTAGCTAGGTACCCCCCATCAGAGGCTTAGCTAGGTACCCCCCATCAGAGGCTTAGCTAGGTACCCCCCATCAGAGGCTTAGCTAGGTACCCCCCATCAGAGGCTTAGCTAGGTACCCCCCATCAGAGGCTTAGCTAGGTACCCCCCATCAGAGGCTTAGCTAGGTACCCCCCATCAGAGGCTTAGCTAGGTACCCCCCATCAGAGGCTTAGCTAGGTACCCCCCATCAGAGGCTTAGCTAGGTACCCCCCATCAGAGGCTTAGCTAGGTACCCCCCATCAGAGGCTTAGCTAGGTACCCCCCATCAGAGGCTTAGCTAGGTACCCCCCATCAGAGGCTTAGCTAGGTACCCCCCATCAGAGGCTTAGCTAGGTACCCCCCATCAGAGGCTTAGCTAGGTACCCCCCATCAGAGGCTTAGCTAGGTACCCCCCATCAGAGGCTTAGCTAGGTACCCCCCATCAGAGGCTTAGCTAGGTACCCCCCATCAGAGGCTTAGCTAGGTACCCCCCATCAGAGGCTTAGCTAGGTACCCCCCATCAGAGGCTTAGCTAGGTACCCCCCATCAGAGGCTTAGCTAGGTACCCCCCATCAGAGGCTTAGCTAGGTACCCCCCATCAGAGGCTTAGCTAGGTACCCCCCATCAGAGGCTTAGCTAGGTACCCCCCATCAGAGGCTTAGCTAGGTACCCCCCATCAGAGGCTTAGCTAGGTACCCCCCATCAGAGGCTTAGCTAGGTACCCCCCATCAGAGGCTTAGCTAGGTACCCCCCATCAGAGGCTTAGCTAGGTACCCCCCATCAGAGGCTTAGCTAGGTACCCCCCATCAGAGGCTTAGCTAGGTACCCCCCATCAGAGGCTTAGCTAGGTACCCCCCATCAGAGGCTTAGCTAGGTACCCCCCATCAGAGGCTTAGCTAGGTACCCCCCATCAGAGGCTTAGCTAGGTACCCCCCATCAGAGGCTTAGCTAGGTACCCCCCATCAGAGGCTTAGCTAGGTACCCCCCATCAGAGGCTTAGCTAGGTACCCCCCATCAGAGGCTTAGCTAGGTACCCCCCATCAGAGGCTTAGCTAGGTACCCCCCATCAGAGGCTTAGCTAGGTACCCCCCATCAGAGGCTTAGCTAGGTACCCCCCATCAGAGGCTTAGCTAGGTACCCCCCATCAGAGGCTTAGCTAGGTACCCCCCATCAGAGGCTTAGCTAGGTACCCCCCATCAGAGGCTTAGCTAGGTACCCCCCATCAGAGGCTTAGCTAGGTACCCCCCATCAGAGGCTTAGCTAGGTACCCCCCATCAGAGGCTTAGCTAGGTACCCCCCATCAGAGGCTTAGCTAGGTACCCCCCATCAGAGGCTTAGCTAGGTACCCCCCATCAGAGGCTTAGCTAGGTACCCCCCATCAGAGGCTTAGCTAGGTACCCCCCATCAGAGGCTTAGCTAGGTACCCCCCATCAGAGGCTTAGCTAGGTACCCCCCATCAGAGGCTTAGCTAGGTACCCCCCATCAGAGGCTTAGCTAGGTACCCCCCATCAGAGGCTTAGCTAGGTACCCCCCATCAGAGGCTTAGCTAGGTACCCCCCATCAGAGGCTTAGCTAGGTACCCCCCATCAGAGGCTTAGCTAGGTACCCCCCATCAGAGGCTTAGCTAGGTACCCCCCATCAGAGGCTTAGCTAGGTACCCCCCATCAGAGGCTTAGCTAGGTACCCCCCATCAGAGGCTTAGCTAGGTACCCCCCATCAGAGGCTTAGCTAGGTACCCCCCATCAGAGGCTTAGCTAGGTACCCCCCATCAGAGGCTTAGCTAGGTACCCCCCATCAGAGGCTTAGCTAGGTACCCCCCATCAGAGGCTTAGCTAGGTACCCCCCATCAGAGGCTTAGCTAGGTACCCCCCATCAGAGGCTTAGCTAGGTACCCCCCATCAGAGGCTTAGCTAGGTACCCCCCATCAGAGGCTTAGCTAGGTACCCCCCATCAGAGGCTTAGCTAGGTACCCCCCATCAGAGGCTTAGCTAGGTACCCCCCATCAGAGGCTTAGCTAGGTACCCCCCATCAGAGGCTTAGCTAGGTACCCCCCATCAGAGGCTTAGCTAGGTACCCCCCATCAGAGGCTTAGCTAGGTACCCCCCATCAGAGGCTTAGCTAGGTACCCCCCATCAGAGGCTTAGCTAGGTACCCCCCATCAGAGGCTTAGCTAGGTACCCCCCATCAGAGGCTTAGCTAGGTACCCCCCATCAGAGGCTTAGCTAGGTACCCCCCATCAGAGGCTTAGCTAGGTACCCCCCATCAGAGGCTTAGCTAGGTACCCCCCATCAGAGGCTTAGCTAGGTACCCCCCATCAGAGGCTTAGCTAGGTACCCCCCATCAGAGGCTTAGCTAGGTACCCCCCATCAGAGGCTTAGCTAGGTACCCCCCATCAGAGGCTTAGCTAGGTACCCCCCATCAGAGGCTTAGCTAGGTACCCCCCATCAGAGGCTTAGCTAGGTACCCCCCATCAGAGGCTTAGCTAGGTACCCCCCATCAGAGGCTTAGCTAGGTACCCCCCATCAGAGGCTTAGCTAGGTACCCCCCATCAGAGGCTTAGCTAGGTACCCCCCATCAGAGGCTTAGCTAGGTACCGCCCCATCAGAGGCTTAGCTAGGTACCCCCCATCAGAGGCTTAGCTAGGTACCCCCCATCAGAGGCTTAGCTAGGTACCCCCCATCAGAGGCTTAGCTAGGTACCCCCCATCAGAGGCTTAGCTAGGTACCCCCCATCAGAGGCTTAGCTAGGTACCCCCCATCAGAGGCTTAGCTAGGTACCCCCCATCAGAGGCTTAGCTAGGTACCCCCCATCAGAGGCTTAAGCTAGGTACCCCCCATCAGAGGCTTAGCTAGGTACCCCCCATCAGAGGCTTAGCTAGGTACCCCCCATCAGAGGCTTAGCTAGGTACCCCCCATCAGAGGCTTAGCTAGGTACCCCCCATCAGAGGCTTAGCTAGGTACCCCCCATCAGAGGCTTAGCTAGGTACCCCCCATCAGAGGCTTAGCTAGGTACCCCCCATCAGAGGCTTAGCTAGGTACCCCCCATCAGAGGCTTAGCTAGGTACCCCCCATCAGAGGCTTAGCTAGGTACCCCCCATCAGAGGCTTAGCTAGGTACCCCCCATCAGAGGCTTAGCTAGGTACCCCCCATCAGAGGCTTAGCTAGGTACCCCCCATCAGAGGCTTAGCTAGGTACCCCCCATCAGAGGCTTAGCTAGGTACCCCCCATCAGAGGCTTAGCTAGGTACCCCCCATCAGAGGCTTAGCTAGGTACCCCCCATCAGAGGCTTAGCTAGGTACCCCCCATCAGAGGCTTAGCTAGGTACCCCCCATCAGAGGCTTAGCTAGGTACCCCCCATCAGAGGCTTAGCTAGGTACCCCCCATCAGAGGCTTAGCTAGGTACCCCCCATCAGAGGCTTAGCTAGGTACCCCCCATCAGAGGCTTAGCTAGGTACCCCCCATCAGAGGCTTAGCTAGGTACCCCCCATCAGAGGCTTAGCTAGGTACCCCCCATCAGAGGCTTAGCTAGGTACCCCCCATCAGAGGCTTAGCTAGGTACCCCCCATCAGAGGCTTAGCTAGGTACCCCCCATCAGAGGCTTAGCTAGGTACCCCCCATCAGAGGCTTAGCTAGGTACCCCCCATCAGAGGCTTAGCTAGGTACCCCCCATCAGAGGCTTAGCTAGGTACCCCCCATCAGAGGCTTAGCTAGGTACCCCCCATCAGAGGCTTAGCTAGGTACCCCCCATCAGAGGCTTAGCTAGGTACCCCCCATCAGAGGCTTAGCTAGGTACCCCCCATCAGAGGCTTAGCTAGGTACCCCCCATCAGAGGCTTAGCTAGGTACCCCCCATCAGAGGCTTAGCTAGGTACCCCCCATCAGAGGCTTAGCTAGGTACCCCCCATCAGAGGCTTAGCTAGGTACCCCCCATCAGAGGCTTAGCTAGGTACCCCCCATCAGAGGCTTAGCTAGGTACCCCCCATCAGAGGCTTAGCTAGGTACCCCCCATCAGAGGCTTAGCTAGGTACCCCCCATCAGAGGCTTAGCTAGGTACCCCCCATCAGAGGCTTAGCTAGGTACCCCCCATCAGAGGCTTAGCTAGGTACCCCCCATCAGAGGCTTAGCTAGGTACCCCCCATCAGAGGCTTAGCTAGGTACCCCCCATCAGAGGCTTAGCTAGGTACCCCCCATCAGAGGCTTAGCTAGGTACCCCCCATCAGAGGCTTAGCTAGGTACCCCCCATCAGAGGCTTAGCTAGGTACCCCCCATCAGAGGCTTAGCTAGGTACCCCCCATCAGAGGCTTAGCTAGGTACCCCCCATCAGAGGCTTAGCTAGGTACCCCCCATCAGAGGCTTAGCTAGGTACCCCCCATCAGAGGCTTAGCTAGGTACCCCCCATCAGAGGCTTAGCTAGGTACCCCCCATCAGAGGCTTAGCTAGGTACCCCCCATCAGAGGCTTAGCTAGGTACCCCCCATCAGAGGCTTAGCTAGGTACCCCCCATCAGAGGCTTAGCTAGGTACCCCCCATCAGAGGCTTAGCTAGGTACCCCCCATCAGAGGCTTAGCTAGGTACCCCCCATCAGAGGCTTAGCTAGGTACCCCCCATCAGAGGCTTAGCTAGGTACCCCCCATCAGAGGCTTAGCTAGGTACCCCCCATCAGAGGCTTAGCTAGGTACCCCCCATCAGAGGCTTAGCTAGGTACCCCCCATCAGAGGCTTAGCTAGGTACCCCCCATCAGAGGCTTAGCTAGGTACCCCCCATCAGAGGCTTAGCTAGGTACCCCCCATCAGAGGCTTAGCTAGGTACCCCCCATCAGAGGCTTAGCTAGGTACCCCCCATCAGAGGCTTAGCTAGGTACCCCCCATCAGAGGCTTAGCTAGGTACCCCCCATCAGAGGCTTAGCTAGGTACCCCCCATCAGAGGCTTAGCTAGGTACCCCCCATCAGAGGCTTAGCTAGGTACCCCCCATCAGAGGCTTAGCTAGGTACCCCCCATCAGAGGCTTAGCTAGGTACCCCCCATCAGAGGCTTAGCTAGGTACCCCCCATCAGAGGCTTAGCTAGGTACCCCCCATCAGAGGCTTAGCTAGGTACCCCCCATCAGAGGCTTAGCTAGGTACCCCCCATCAGAGGCTTAGCTAGGTACCCCCCATCAGAGGCTTAGCTAGGTACCCCCCATCAGAGGCTTAGCTAGGTACCCCCCATCAGAGGCTTAGCTAGGTACCCCCCATCAGAGGCTTAGCTAGGTACCCCCCATCAGAGGCTTAGCTAGGTACCCCCCATCAGAGGCTTAGCTAGGTACCCCCCATCAGAGGCTTAGCTAGGTACCCCCCATCAGAGGCTTAGCTAGGTACCCCCCATCAGAGGCTTAGCTAGGTACCCCCCATCAGAGGCTTAGCTAGGTACCCCCCATCAGAGGCTTAGCTAGGTACCCCCCATCAGAGGCTTAGCTAGGTACCCCCCATCAGAGGCTTAGCTAGGTACCCCCCATCAGAGGCTTAGCTAGGTACCCCCCATCAGAGGCTTAGCTAGGTACCCCCCATCAGAGGCTTAGCTAGGTACCCCCCATCAGAGGCTTAGCTAGGTACCCCCCATCAGAGGCTTAGCTAGGTACCCCCCATCAGAGGCTTAGCTAGGTACCCCCCATCAGAGGCTTAGCTAGGTACCCCCCATCAGAGGCTTAGCTAGGTACCCCCCATCAGAGGCTTAGCTAGGTACCCCCCATCAGAGGCTTAGCTAGGTACCCCCCATCAGAGGCTTAGCTAGGTACCCCCCATCAGAGGCTTAGCTAGGTACCCCCCATCAGAGGCTTAGCTAGGTACCCCCCATCAGAGGCTTAGCTAGGTACCCCCCATCAGAGGCTTAGCTAGGTACCCCCCATCAGAGGCTTAGCTAGGTACCCCCCATCAGAGGCTTAGCTAGGTACCCCCCATCAGAGGCTTAGCTAGGTACCCCCCATCAGAGGCTTAGCTAGGTACCCCCCATCAGAGGCTTAGCTAGGTACCCCCCATCAGAGGCTTAGCTAGGTACCCCCCATCAGAGGCTTAGCTAGGTACCCCCCATCAGAGGCTTAGCTAGGTACCCCCCATCAGAGGCTTAGCTAGGTACCCCCCATCAGAGGCTTAGCTAGGTACCCCCCATCAGAGGCTTAGCTAGGTACCCCCCATCAGAGGCTTAGCTAGGTACCCCCCATCAGAGGCTTAGCTAGGTACCCCCCATCAGAGGCTTAGCTAGGTACCCCCCATCAGAGGCTTAGCTAGGTACCCCCCATCAGAGGCTTAGCTAGGTACCCCCCATCAGAGGCTTAGCTAGGTACCCCCCATCAGAGGCTTAGCTAGGTACCCCCCATCAGAGGCTTAGCTAGGTACCCCCCATCAGAGGCTTAGCTAGGTACCCCCCATCAGAGGCTTAGCTAGGTACCCCCCATCAGAGGCTTAGCTAGGTACCCCCCATCAGAGGCTTAGCTAGGTACCCCCCATCAGAGGCTTAGCTAGGTACCCCCCATCAGAGGCTTAGCTAGGTACCCCCCATCAGAGGCTTAGCTAGGTACCCCCCATCAGAGGCTTAGCTAGGTACCCCCCATCAGAGGCTTAGCTAGGTACCCCCCATCAGAGGCTTAGCTAGGTACCCCCCATCAGAGGCTTAGCTAGGTACCCCCCATCAGAGGCTTAGCTAGGTACCCCCCATCAGAGGCTTAGCTAGGTACCCCCCATCA
Source organism: Heterorhabditis bacteriophora (assembly GCA_964036235.1). NCBI lineage: Eukaryota > Metazoa > Nematoda > Chromadorea > Rhabditida > Heterorhabditidae > Heterorhabditis > Heterorhabditis bacteriophora. The sequence goes on along the minus strand of OZ038427.1, from coordinate 9,406 downwards.
GAGGCTTAGCTAGGTACCCCCCATCAGAGGCTTAGCTAGGTACCCCCCATCAGAGGCTTAGCTAGGTACCCCCCATCAGAGGCTTAGCTAGGTACCCCCCATCAGAGGCTTAGCTAGGTACCCCCCATCAGAGGCTTAGCTAGGTACCCCCCATCAGAGGCTTAGCTAGGTACCCCCCATCAGAGGCTTAGCTAGGTACCCCCCATCAGAGGCTTAGCTAGGTACCCCCCATCAGAGGCTTAGCTAGGTACCCCCCATCAGAGGCTTAGCTAGGTACCCCCCATCAGAGGCTTAGCTAGGTACCCCCCATCAGAGGCTTAGCTAGGTACCCCCCATCAGAGGCTTAGCTAGGTACCCCCCATCAGAGGCTTAGCTAGGTACCCCCCATCAGAGGCTTAGCTAGGTACCCCCCATCAGAGGCTTAGGCTAGGTACCCCCCATCAGAGGCTTAGCTAGGTACCCCCCATCAGAGGCTTAGCTAGGCTCTAGGCTAGGCTTAGGCTAGGCCCCATCAAGGCTTAGGCTTAGGCTTAGGCCCCCGCATAGGCTTAGCTTAGGTTAGGCCCCTCAGGCTTAGGCTAGGCTTAGCGCCCCATCAGGTAGGCTTAGGCTTAGGTAGGCCCCCTCTCAGGCTTAGGCTTAGGTTAGGCTCCCCTTCAGAGGCTTAGCTTAGGTACCCCCTTCAGGAAGGCTTAGGCTAGGTCCCCCATCAGGCTTAGGCTAGGCTTAGGCCTTAGGCTTAGGCTTAGGCTTAGGCTTAGGCTTAGGCTTAGGCTTAGGCTTAGGCTTAGGCTTAGGCTTAGGCTTAGGCTTAGGCTTAGGCTTAGGCTTAGGCTTAGGCTTAGGCTTAGGCTTAGGCTTAGGCTTAGGCTTAGGCTTAGGCTTAGGCTTAGGCTTAGGCTTAGGCTTAGGCTTAGGCTTAGGCTTAGGCTTAGGCTTAGGCTTAGGCTTAGGCTTAGGCTTAGGCTTAGGCTTAGGCTTAGGCTTAGGCTTAGGCTTAGGCTTAGGCTTAGGCTTAGGCTTAGGCTTAGGCTTAGGCTTAGGCTTAGGCTTAGGCTTAGGCTTAGGCTTAGGCTTAGGCTTAGGCTTAGGCTTAGGCTTAGGCTTAGGCTTAGGCTTAGGCTTAGGCTTAGGCTTAGGCTTAGGCTTAGGCTTAGGCTTAGGCTTAGGCTTAGGCTTAGGCTTAGGCTTAGGCTTAGGCTTAGGCTTAGGCTTAGGCTTAGGCTTAGGCTTAGGCTTAGGCTTAGGCTTAGGCTTAGGCTTAGGCTTAGGCTTAGGCTTAGGCTTAGGCTTAGGCTTAGGCTTAGGCTTAGGCTTAGGCTTAGGCTTAGGCTTAGGCTTAGGCTTAGGCTTAGGCTTAGGCTTAGGCTTAGGCTTAGGCTTAGGCTTAGGCTTAGGCTTAGGCTTAGGCTTAGGCTTAGGCTTAGGCTTAGGCTTAGGCTTAGGCTTAGGCTTAGGCTTAGGCTTAGGCTTAGGCTTAGGCTTAGGCTTAGGCTTAGGCTTAGGCTTAGGCTTAGGCTTAGGCTTAGGCTTAGGCTTAGGCTTAGGCTTAGGCTTAGGCTTAGGCTTAGGCTTAGGCTTAGGCTTAGGCTTAGGCTTAGGCTTAGGCTTAGGCTTAGGCTTAGGCTTAGGCTTAGGCTTAGGCTTAGGCTTAGGCTTAGGCTTAGGCTTAGGCTTAGGCTTAGGCTTAGGCTTAGGCTTAGGCTTAGGCTTAGGCTTAGGCTTAGGCTTAGGCTTAGGCTTAGGCTTAGGCTTAGGCTTAGGCTTAGGCTTAGGCTTAGGCTTAGGCTTAGGCTTAGGCTTAGGCTTAGGCTTAGGCTTAGGCTTAGGCTTAGGCTTAGGCTTAGGCTTAGGCTTAGGCTTAGGCTTAGGCTTAGGCTTAGGCTTAGGCTTAGGCTTAGGCTTAGGCTTAGGCTTAGGCTTAGGCTTAGGCTTAGGCTTAGGCTTAGGCTTAGGCTTAGGCTTAGGCTTAGGCTTAGGCTTAGGCTTAGGCTTAGGCTTAGGCTTAGGCTTAGGCTTAGGCTTAGGCTTAGGCTTAGGCTTAGGCTTAGGCTTAGGCTTAGGCTTAGGCTTAGGCTTAGGCTTAGGCTTAGGCTTAGGCTTAGGCTTAGGCTTAGGCTTAGGCTTAGGCTTAGGCTTAGGCTTAGGCTTAGGCTTAGGCTTAGGCTTAGGCTTAGGCTTAGGCTTAGGCTTAGGCTTAGGCTTAGGCTTAGGCTTAGGCTTAGGCTTAGGCTTAGGCTTAGGCTTAGGCTTAGGCTTAGGCTTAGGCTTAGGCTTAGGCTTAGGCTTAGGCTTAGGCTTAGGCTTAGGCTTAGGCTTAGGCTTAGGCTTAGGCTTAGGCTTAGGCTTAGGCTTAGGCTTAGGCTTAGGCTTAGGCTTAGGCTTAGGCTTAGGCTTAGGCTTAGGCTTAGGCTTAGGCTTAGGCTTAGGCTTAGGCTTAGGCTTAGGCTTAGGCTTAGGCTTAGGCTTAGGCTTAGGCTTAGGCTTAGGCTTAGGCTTAGGCTTAGGCTTAGGCTTAGGCTTAGGCTTAGGCTTAGGCTTAGGCTTAGGCTTAGGCTTAGGCTTAGGCTTAGGCTTAGGCTTAGGCTTAGGCTTAGGCTTAGGCTTAGGCTTAGGCTTAGGCTTAGGCTTAGGCTTAGGCTTAGGCTTAGGCTTAGGCTTAGGCTTAGGCTTAGGCTTAGGCTTAGGCTTAGGCTTAGGCTTAGGCTTAGGCTTAGGCTTAGGCTTAGGCTTAGGCTTAGGCTTAGGCTTAGGCTTAGGCTTAGGCTTAGGCTTAGGCTTAGGCTTAGGCTTAGGCTTAGGCTTAGGCTTAGGCTTAGGCTTAGGCTTAGGCTTAGGCTTAGGCTTAGGCTTAGGCTTAGGCTTAGGCTTAGGCTTAGGCTTAGGCTTAGGCTTAGGCTTAGGCTTAGGCTTAGGCTTAGGCTTAGGCTTAGGCTTAGGCTTAGGCTTAGGCTTAGGCTTAGGCTTAGGCTTAGGCTTAGGCTTAGGCTTAGGCTTAGGCTTAGGCTTAGGCTTAGGCTTAGGCTTAGGCTTAGGCTTAGGCTTAGGCTTAGGCTTAGGCTTAGGCTTAGGCTTAGGCTTAGGCTTAGGCTTAGGCTTAGGCTTAGGCTTAGGCTTAGGCTTAGGCTTAGGCTTAGGCTTAGGCTTAGGCTTAGGCTTAGGCTTAGGCTTAGGCTTAGGCTTAGGCTTAGGCTTAGGCTTAGGCTTAGGCTTAGGCTTAGGCTTAGGCTTAGGCTTAGGCTTAGGCTTAGGCTTAGGCTTAGGCTTAGGCTTAGGCTTAGGCTTAGGCTTAGGCTTAGGCTTAGGCTTAGGCTTAGGCTTAGGCTTAGGCTTAGGCTTAGGCTTAGGCTTAGGCTTAGGCTTAGGCTTAGGCTTAGGCTTAGGCTTAGGCTTAGGCTTAGGCTTAGGCTTAGGCTTAGGCTTAGGCTTAGGCTTAGGCTTAGGCTTAGGCTTAGGCTTAGGCTTAGGCTTAGGCTTAGGCTTAGGCTTAGGCTTAGGCTTAGGCTTAGGCTTAGGCTTAGGCTTAGGCTTAGGCTTAGGCTTAGGCTTAGGCTTAGGCTTAGGCTTAGGCTTAGGCTTAGGCTTAGGCTTAGGCTTAGGCTTAGGCTTAGGCTTAGGCTTAGGCTTAGGCTTAGGCTTAGGCTTAGGCTTAGGCTTAGGCTTAGGCTTAGGCTTAGGCTTAGGCTTAGGCTTAGGCTTAGGCTTAGGCTTAGGCTTAGGCTTAGGCTTAGGCTTAGGCTTAGGCTTAGGCTTAGGCTTAGGCTTAGGCTTAGGCTTAGGCTTAGGCTTAGGCTTAGGCTTAGGCTTAGGCTTAGGCTTAGGCTTAGGCTTAGGCTTAGGCTTAGGCTTAGGCTTAGGCTTAGGCTTAGGCTTAGGCTTAGGCTTAGGCTTAGGCTTAGGCTTAGGCTTAGGCTTAGGCTTAGGCTTAGGCTTAGGCTTAGGCTTAGGCTTAGGCTTAGGCTTAGGCTTAGGCTTAGGCTTAGGCTTAGGCTTAGGCTTAGGCTTAGGCTTAGGCTTAGGCTTAGGCTTAGGCTTAGGCTTAGGCTTAGGCTTAGGCTTAGGCTTAGGCTTAGGCTTAGGCTTAGGCTTAGGCTTAGGCTTAGGCTTAGGCTTAGGCTTAGGCTTAGGCTTAGGCTTAGGCTTAGGCTTAGGCTTAGGCTTAGGCTTAGGCTTAGGCTTAGGCTTAGGCTTAGGCTTAGGCTTAGGCTTAGGCTTAGGCTTAGGCTTAGGCTTAGGCTTAGGCTTAGGCTTAGGCTTAGGCTTAGGCTTAGGCTTAGGCTTAGGCTTAGGCTTAGGCTTAGGCTTAGGCTTAGGCTTAGGCTTAGGCTTAGGCTTAGGCTTAGGCTTAGGCTTAGGCTTAGGCTTAGGCTTAGGCTTAGGCTTAGGCTTAGGCTTAGGCTTAGGCTTAGGCTTAGGCTTAGGCTTAGGCTTAGGCTTAGGCTTAGGCTTAGGCTTAGGCTTAGGCTTAGGCTTAGGCTTAGGCTTAGGCTTAGGCTTAGGCTTAGGCTTAGGCTTAGGCTTAGGCTTAGGCTTAGGCTTAGGCTTAGGCTTAGGCTTAGGCTTAGGCTTAGGCTTAGGCTTAGGCTTAGGCTTAGGCTTAGGCTTAGGCTTAGGCTTAGGCTTAGGCTTAGGCTTAGGCTTAGGCTTAGGCTTAGGCTTAGGCTTAGGCTTAGGCTTAGGCTTAGGCTTAGGCTTAGGCTTAGGCTTAGGCTTAGGCTTAGGCTTAGGCTTAGGCTTAGGCTTAGGCTTAGGCTTAGGCTTAGGCTTAGGCTTAGGCTTAGGCTTAGGCTTAGGCTTAGGCTTAGGCTTAGGCTTAGGCTTAGGCTTAGGCTTAGGCTTAGGCTTAGGCTTAGGCTTAGGCTTAGGCTTAGGCTTAGGCTTAGGCTTAGGCTTAGGCTTAGGCTTAGGCTTAGGCTTAGGCTTAGGCTTAGGCTTAGGCTTAGGCTTAGGCTTAGGCTTAGGCTTAGGCTTAGGCTTAGGCTTAGGCTTAGGCTTAGGCTTAGGCTTAGGCTTAGGCTTAGGCTTAGGCTTAGGCTTAGGCTTAGGCTTAGGCTTAGGCTTAGGCTTAGGCTTAGGCTTAGGCTTAGGCTTAGGCTTAGGCTTAGGCTTAGGCTTAGGCTTAGGCTTAGGCTTAGGCTTAGGCTTAGGCTTAGGCTTAGGCTTAGGCTTAGGCTTAGGCTTAGGCTTAGGCTTAGGCTTAGGCTTAGGCTTAGGCTTAGGCTTAGGCTTAGGCTTAGGCTTAGGCTTAGGCTTAGGCTTAGGCTTAGGCTTAGGCTTAGGCTTAGGCTTAGGCTTAGGCTTAGGCTTAGGCTTAGGCTTAGGCTTAGGCTTAGGCTTAGGCTTAGGCTTAGGCTTAGGCTTAGGCTTAGGCTTAGGCTTAGGCTTAGGCTTAGGCTTAGGCTTAGGCTTAGGCTTAGGCTTAGGCTTAGGCTTAGGCTTAGGCTTAGGCTTAGGCTTAGGCTTAGGCTTAGGCTTAGGCTTAGGCTTAGGCTTAGGCTTAGGCTTAGGCTTAGGCTTAGGCTTAGGCTTAGGCTTAGGCTTAGGCTTAGGCTTAGGCTTAGGCTTAGGCTTAGGCTTAGGCTTAGGCTTAGGCTTAGGCTTAGGCTTAGGCTTAGGCTTAGGCTTAGGCTTAGGCTTAGGCTTAGGCTTAGGCTTAGGCTTAGGCTTAGGCTTAGGCTTAGGCTTAGGCTTAGGCTTAGGCTTAGGCTTAGGCTTAGGCTTAGGCTTAGGCTTAGGCTTAGGCTTAGGCTTAGGCTTAGGCTTAGGCTTAGGCTTAGGCTTAGGCTTAGGCTTAGGCTTAGGTTAGGCTTAGGCTTAGGCTTAGGCTTAGGCTTAGGCTTAGGCTTAGGCTTAGGCTTAGGCTTAGGCTTAGGCTTAGGCTTAGGCTTAGGCTTAGGCTTAGGCTTAGGCTTAGGCTTAGGCTTAGGCTTAGGCTTAGGCTTAGGCTTAGGCTTAGGCTTAGGCTTAGGCTTAGGCTTAGGCTTAGGCTTAGGCTTAGGCTTAGGCTTAGGCTTAGGCTTAGGCTTAGGCTTAGGCTTAGGCTTAGGCTTAGGCTTAGGCTTAGGCTTAGGCTTAGGCTTAGGCTTAGGCTTAGGCTTAGGCTTAGGCTTAGGCTTAGGCTTAGGCTTAGGCTTAGGCTTAGGCTTAGGCTTAGGCTTAGGCTTAGGCTTAGGCTTAGGCTTAGGCTTAGGCTTAGGCTTAGGCTTAGGCTTAGGCTTAGGCTTAGGCTTAGGCTTAGGCTTAGGCTTAGGCTTAGGCTTAGGCTTAGGCTTAGGCTTAGGCTTAGGCTTAGGCTTAGGCTTAGGCTTAGGCTTAGGCTTAGGCTTAGGCTTAGGCTTAGGCTTAGGCTTAGGCTTAGGCTTAGGCTTAGGCTTAGGCTTAGGCTTAGGCTTAGGCTTAGGCTTAGGCTTAGGCTTAGGCTTAGGCTTAGGCTTAGGCTTAGGCTTAGGCTTAGGCTTAGGCTTAGGCTTAGGCTTAGGCTTAGGCTTAGGCTTAGGCTTAGGCTTAGGCTTAGGCTTAGGCTTAGGCTTAGGCTTAGGCTTAGGCTTAGGCTTAGGCTTAGGCTTAGGCTTAGGCTTAGGCTTAGGCTTAGGCTTAGGCTTAGGCTTAGGCTTAGGCTTAGGCTTAGGCTTAGGCTTAGGCTTAGGCTTAGGCTTAGGCTTAGGCTTAGGCTTAGGCTTAGGCTTAGGCTTAGGCTTAGGCTTAGGCTTAGGCTTAGGCTTAGGCTTAGGCTTAGGCTTAGGCTTAGGCTTAGGCTTAGGCTTAGGCTTAGGCTTAGGCTTAGGCTTAGGCTTAGGCTTAGGCTTAGGCTTAGGCTTAGGCTTAGGCTTAGGCTTAGGCTTAGGCTTAGGCTTAGGCTTAGGCTTAGGCTTAGGCTTAGGCTTAGGCTTAGGCTTAGGCTTAGGCTTAGGCTTAGGCTTAGGCTTAGGCTTAGGCTTAGGCTTAGGCTTAGGCTTAGGCTTAGGCTTAGGCTTAGGCTTAGGCTTAGGCTTAGGCTTAGGCTTAGGCTTAGGCTTAGGCTTAGGCTTAGGCTTAGGCTTAGGCTTAGGCTTAGGCTTAGGCTTAGGCTTAGGCTTAGGCTTAGGCTTAGGCTTAGGCTTAGGCTTAGGCTTAGGCTTAGGCTTAGGCTTAGGCTTAGGCTTAGGCTTAGGCTTAGGCTTAGGCTTAGGCTTAGGCTTAGGCTTAGGCTTAGGCTTAGGCTTAGGCTTAGGCTTAGGCTTAGGCTTAGGCTTAGGCTTAGGCTTAGGCTTAGGCTTAGGCTTAGGCTTAGGCTTAGGCTTAGGCTTAGGCTTAGGCTTAGGCTTAGGCTTAGGCTTAGGCTTAGGCTTAGGCTTAGGCTTAGGCTTAGGCTTAGGCTTAGGCTTAGGCTTAGGCTTAGGCTTAGGCTTAGGCTTAGGCTTAGGCTTAGGCTTAGGCTTAGGCTTAGGCTTAGGCTTAGGCTTAGGCTTAGGCTTAGGCTTAGGCTTAGGCTTAGGCTTAGGCTTAGGCTTAGGCTTAGGCTTAGGCTTAGGCTTAGGCTTAGGCTTAGGCTTAGGCTTAGGCTTAGGCTTAGGCTTAGGCTTAGGCTTAGGCTTAGGCTTAGGCTTAGGCTTAGGCTTAGGCTTAGGCTTAGGCTTAGGCTTAGGCTTAGGCTTAGGCTTAGGCTTAGGCTTAGGCTTAGGCTTAGGCTTAGGCTTAGGCTTAGGCTTAGGCTTAGGCTTAGGCTTAGGCTTAGGCTTAGGCTTAGGCTTAGGCTTAGGCTTAGGCTTAGGCTTAGGCTTAGGCTTAGGCTTAGGCTTAGGCTTAGGCTTAGGCTTAGGCTTAGGCTTAGGCTTAGGCTTAGGCTTAGGCTTAGGCTTAGGCTTAGGCTTAGGCTTAGGCTTAGGCTTAGGCTTAGGCTTAGGCTTAGGCTTAGGCTTAGGCTTAGGCTTAGGCTTAGGCTTAGGCTTAGGCTTAGGCTTAGGCTTAGGCTTAGGCTTAGGCTTAGGCTTAGGCTTAGGCTTAGGCTTAGGCTTAGGCTTAGGCTTAGGCTTAGGCTTAGGCTTAGGCTTAGGCTTAGGCTTAGGCTTAGGCTTAGGCTTAGGCTTAGGCTTAGGCTTAGGCTTAGGCTTAGGCTTAGGCTTAGGCTTAGGCTTAGGCTTAGGCTTAGGCTTAGGCTTAGGCTTAGGCTTAGGCTTAGGCTTAGGCTTAGGCTTAGGCTTAGGCTTAGGCTTAGGCTTAGGCTTAGGCTTAGGCTTAGGCTTAGGCTTAGGCTTAGGCTTAGGCTTAGGCTTAGGCTTAGGCTTAGGCTTAGGCTTAGGCTTAGGCTTAGGCTTAGGCTTAGGCTTAGGCTTAGGCTTAGGCTTAGGCTTAGGCTTAGGCTTAGGCTTAGGCTTAGGCTTAGGCTTAGGCTTAGGCTTAGGCTTAGGCTTAGGCTTAGGCTTAGGCTTAGGCTTAGGCTTAGGCTTAGGCTTAGGCTTAGGCTTAGGCTTAGGCTTAGGCTTAGGCTTAGGCTTAGGCTTAGGCTTAGGCTTAGGCTTAGGCTTAGGCTTAGGCTTAGGCTTAGGCTTAGGCTTAGGCTTAGGCTTAGGCTTAGGCTTAGGCTTAGGCTTAGGCTTAGGCTTAGGCTTAGGCTTAGGCTTAGGCTTAGGCTTAGGCTTAGGCTTAGGCTTAGGCTTAGGCTTAGGCTTAGGCTTAGGCTTAGGCTTAGGCTTAGGCTTAGGCTTAGGCTTAGGCTTAGGCTTAGGCTTAGGCTTAGGCTTAGGCTTAGGCTTAGGCTTAGGCTTAGGCTTAGGCTTAGGCTTAGGCGTAGGCTTAGGCTTAGGCTTAGGCTTAGGCTTAGGCTTAGGCTTAGGCTTAGGCTTAGGCTTAGGCTTAGGCTTAGGCTTAGGCTTAGGCTTAGGCTTAGGCTTAGGCTTAGGCTTAGGCTTAGGCTTAGGCTTAGGCTTAGGCTTAGGCTTAGGCTTAGGCTTAGGCTTAGGCTTAGGCTTAGGCTTAGGCTTAGGCTTAGGCTTAGGCTTAGGCTTAGGCTTAGGCTTAGGCTTAGGCTTGGCTTAGGCTTAGGCTTAGGCTTAGGCTTAGGCTTAGGCTTAGGCTTAGGCTTAGGCTTAGGCTTAGGCTTAGGCTTAGGCTTAGGCTTAGGCTTAGGCTTAGGCTTAGGCTTAGGCTTAGGCTTAGGCTTAGGCTTAGGCTTAGGCTTAGGCTTAGGCTTAGGCTTAGGCTTAGGCTTAGGCTTAGGCTTAGGCTTAGGCTTAGGCTTAGGCTTAGGCTTAGGCTTAGGCTTAGGCTTAGGCTTAGGCTTAGGCTTAGGCTTAGGCTTAGGCTTAGGCTTAGGCTTAGGCTTAGGCTTAGGCTTAGGCTTAGGCTTAGGCTTAGGCTTAGGCTTAGGCTTAGGCTTAGGCTTAGGCTTAGGCTTAGGCTTAGGCTTAGGCTTAGGCTTAGGCTTAGG
>CAXIWP010000021.1:0-20149 GCA_964036235.1 Heterorhabditis bacteriophora | reverse complement strand
AATGTGGCGAGTGTAGACAGAAGCAGAGTGAAACGGTAGATTTGTGTTTTTTCAGCTGTAAGAAAGTTGCAGTGTACTATGTTGAGATTAGACACGAACGGTGGATCGTGAGCCGCCATAGCTCAGTCGGTTAGAGCGTGGGTCTAATAAGCCCAAGGTCGCAGGTTCGACCCCTGCTGGCGGCAAACTTTTGTCCCACTAGATAATTTCGACTCGCACGAATGCAATTCAGCCATCTACAAATCGCCACTACTCGTCGTCAACTCGATTGTTATGCAATAAATGTGGCGAGTGTAGACAGAAGCAGAGTGAAACGGTAGATTTGTGTTTTTTCAGCTGTAAGAAAGTTGCAGTGTACTATGTTGAGATTAGACACGAACGGTGGATCGTGAGCCGCCATAGCTCAGTCGGTTAGAGCGTGGGTCTAATAAGCCCAAGGTCGCAGGTTCGACCCCTGCTTGGCGGCAAACTTTTGTCCCACTAGATAATTTCGACTCGCACGAATGCAATTCAGCCATCTACAAATCGCCACTACTCGTCGTCAACTCGATTGTTATGCAATAAATGTGGCGAGTGTAGACAGAAGCAGAGTGAAACGGTAGATTTGTGTTTTTTCAGCTGTAAGAAAGTTGCAGTGTACTATGTTGAGATTAGACACGAACGGTGGATCGTGAGCCGCCATAGCTCAGTCGGTTAGAGCGTGGGTCTAATAAGCCCAAGATCGCAGGTTCGACCCCTGCTGGCGGCAAACTTTTGTCCCACTAGATAATTTCGACTCGCACGAATGCAATTCAGCCATCTACAAATCGCCACTACTCGTCGTCAACTCGATTGTTATGCAATAAATGTGGCGAGTGTAGACAGAAGCAGAGTGAAACGGTAGATTTGTGTTTTTTCAGCTGTAAGAAAGTTGCAGTGTACTATGTTGAGATTAGACACGAACGGTGGATCGTGAGCCGCCATAGCTCAGTCGGTTAGAGCGTGGGTCTAATAAGCCCAAGGTCGCAGGTTCGACCCCTGCTGGCGGCAAACTTTTGTCCCACTAGATAATTTCGACTCGCACGAATGCAATTCAGCCATCTACAAATCGCCACTACTCGTCGTCAACTCGATTGTTATGCAATAAATGTGGCGAGTGTAGACAGAAGCAGAGTGAAACGGTAGATTTGTGTTTTTTCAGCTGTAAGAAAGTTGCAGTGTACTATGTTGAGATTAGACCACGAACGGTGGATCGTGAGCCGCCATAGCTCAGTCGGTTAGAGCGTGGGTCTAATAAGCCCAAGATCGCAGGTTCGACCCCTGCTGGCGGCAAACTTTTGTCCCACTAGATAATTTCGACTCGCACGAATGCAATTCAGCCATCTACAAATCGCCACTACTCGTCGTCAACTCGATTGTTATGCAATAAATGTGGCGAGTGTAGACAGAAGCAGAGTGAAACGGTAGATTTGTGTTTTTTCAGCTGTAAGAAAGTTGCAGTGTACTATGTTGAGATTAGACACGAACGGTGGATCGTGAGCCGCCATAGCTCAGTCGGTTAGAGCGTGGGTCTAATAAGCCCAAGGTCGCAGGTTCGACCCCTGCTGGCGGCAAACTTTTGTCCCACTAGATAATTTCGACTCGCACGAATGCAATTCAGCCATCTACAAATCGCCACTACTCGTCGTCAACTCGATTGTTATGCAATAAATGTGGCGAGTGTAGACAGAAGCAGAGTGAAACGGTAGATTTGTGTTTTTTCAGCTGTAAGAAAGTTGCAGGTGTACTATGTTGAGATTAGACACGAACGGTGGATCGTGAGCCGCCATAGCTCAGTCGGTTAGAGCGTGGGTCTAATAAGCCCAAGGTCGCAGGTTCGACCCCTGCTGGCGGCAAACTTTTGTCCCACTAGATAATTTCGACTCGCACGAATGCAATTCAGCCATCTACAAATCGCCACTACTCGTCGTCAACTCGATTGTTATGCAATAAATGTGGCGAGTGTAGACAGAAGCAGAGTGAAACGGTAGATTTGTGTTTTTTCAGCTGTAAGAAAGTTGCAGTGTACTATGTTGAGATTAGACACGAACGGTGGATCGTGAGCCGCCATAGCTCAGTCGGTTAGAGCGTGGGTCTAATAAGCCCAAGATCGCAGGTTCGACCCCTGCTGGCGGCAAACTTTTGTCCCACTAGATAATTTCGACTCGCACGAATGCAATTCAGCCATCTACAAATCGCCACTACTCGTCGTCAACTCGATTGTTATGCAATAAATGTGGCGAGTGTAGACAGAAGCAGAGTGAAACGGTAGATTTGTGTTTTTTCAGCTGTAAGAAAGTTGCAGTGTACTATGTTGAGATTAGACACGAACGGTGGATCGTGAGCCGCCATAGCTCAGTCGGTTAGAGCGTGGGTCTAATAAGCCCAAGATCGCAGGTTCGACCCCTGCTGGCGGCAAACTTTTGTCCCACTAGATAATTTCGACTCGCACGAATGCAATTCAGCCATCTACAAATCGCCACTACTCGTCGTCAACTCGATTGTTATGCAATAAATGTGGCGAGTGTAGACAGAAGCAGAGTGAAACGGTAGATTTGTGTTTTTTCAGCTGTAAGAAAGTTGCAGTGTACTATGTTGAGATTAGACACGAACGGTGGATCGTGAGCCGCCATAGCTCAGTCGGTTAGAGCGTGGGTCTAATAAGCCCAAGGTCGCAGGTTCGACCCCTGCTGGCGGCAAACTTTTGTCCCACTAGATAATTTCGACTCGCACGAATGCAATTCAGCCATCTACAAATCGCCACTACTCGTCGTCAACTCGATTGTTATGCAATAAATGTGGCGAGTGTAGACAGAAGCAGAGTGAAACGGTAGATTTGTGTTTTTTCAGCTGTAAGAAAGTTGCAGTGTACTATGTTGAGATTAGACACGAACGGTGGATCGTGAGCCGCCATAGCTCAGTCGGTTAGAGCGTGGGTCTAATAAGCCCAAGATCGCAGGTTCGACCCCTGCTGGCGGCAAACTTTTGTCCCACTAGATAATTTCGACTCGCACGAATGCAATTCAGCCATCTACAAATCGCCACTACTCGTCGTCAACTCGATTGTTATGCAATAAATGTGGCGAGTGTAGACAGAAGCAGAGTGAAACGGTAGATTTGTGTTTTTTCAGCTGTAAGAAAGTTGCAGTGTACTATGTTGAGATTAGACACGAACGGTGGATCGTGAGCCGCCATAGCTCAGTCGGTTAGAGCGTGGGTCTAATAAGCCCAAGGTCGCAGGTTCGACCCCTGCTGGCGGCAAACTTTTGTCCCACTAGATAATTTCGACTCGCACGAATGCAATTCAGCCATCTACAAATCGCCACTACTCGTCGTCAACTCGATTGTTATGCAATAAATGTGGCGAGTGTAGACAGAAGCAGAGTGAAACGGTAGATTTGTGTTTTTTCAGCTGTAAGAAAGTTGCAGTGTACTATGTTGAGATTAGACACGAACGGTGGATCGTGAGCCGCCATAGCTCAGTCGGTTAGAGCGTGGGTCTAATAAGCCCAAGGTCGCAGGTTCGACCCCTGCTGGCGGCAAACTTTTGTCCCACTAGATAATTTCGACTCGCACGAATGCAATTCAGCCATCTACAAATCGCCACTACTCGTCGTCAACTCGATTGTTATGCAATAAATGTGGCGAGTGTAGACAGAAGCAGAGTGAAACGGTAGATTTGTGTTTTTTCAGCTGTAAGAAAGTTGCAGTGTACTATGTTGAGATTAGACACGAACGGTGGATCGTGAGCCGCCATAGCTCAGTCGGTTAGAGCGTGGGTCTAATAAGCCCAAGATCGCAGGTTCGACCCCTGCTGGCGGCAAACTTTTGTCCCACTAGATAATTTCGACTCGCACGAATGCAATTCAGCCATCTACAAATCGCCACTACTCGTCGTCAACTCGATTGTTATGCAATAAATGTGGCGAGTGTAGACAGAAGCAGAGTGAAACGGTAGATTTGTGTTTTTTCAGCTGTAAGAAAGTTGCAGTGTACTATGTTGAGATTAGACACGAACGGTGGATCGTGAGCCGCCATAGCTCAGTCGGTTAGAGCGTGGGTCTAATAAGCCCAAGGTCGCAGGTTCGACCCCTGCTGGCGGCAAACTTTTGTCCCACTAGATAATTTCGACTCGCACGAATGCAATTCAGCCATCTACAAATCGCCACTACTCGTCGTCAACTCGATTGTTATGCAATAAATGTGGCGAGTGTAGACAGAAGCAGAGTGAAACGGTAGATTTGTGTTTTTTCAGCTGTAAGAAAGTTGCAGTGTACTATGTTGAGATTAGACACGAACGGTGGATCGTGAGCCGCCATAGCTCAGTCGGTTAGAGCGTGGGTCTAATAAGCCCAAGGTCGCAGGTTCGACCCCTGCTGGCGGCAAACTTTTGTCCCACTAGATAATTTCGACTCGCACGAATGCAATTCAGCCATCTACAAATCGCCACTACTCGTCGTCAACTCGATTGTTATGCAATAAATGTGGCGAGTGTAGACAGAAGCAGAGTGAAACGGTAGATTTGTGTTTTTTCAGCTGTAAGAAAGTTGCAGTGTACTATGTTGAGATTAGACACGAACGGTGGATCGTGAGCCGCCATAGCTCAGTCGGTTAGAGCGTGGGTCTAATAAGCCCAAGATCGCAGGTTCGACCCCTGCTGGCGGCAAACTTTTGTCCCACTAGATAATTTCGACTCGCACGAATGCAATTCAGCCATCTACAAATCGCCACTACTCGTCGTCAACTCGATTGTTATGCAATAAATGTGGCGAGTGTAGACAGAAGCAGAGTGAAACGGTAGATTTGTGTTTTTTCAGCTGTAAGAAAGTTGCAGTGTACTATGTTGAGATTAGACACGAACGGTGGATCGTGAGCCGCCATAGCTCAGTCGGTTAGAGCGTGGGTCTAATAAGCCCAAGATCGCAGGTTCGACCCCTGCTGGCGGCAAACTTTTGTCCCACTAGATAATTTCGACTCGCACGAATGCAATTCAGCCATCTACAAATCGCCACTACTCGTCGTCAACTCGATTGTTATGCAATAAATGTGGCGAGTGTAGACAGAAGCAGAGTGAAACGGTAGATTTGTGTTTTTTCAGCTGTAAGAAAGTTGCAGTGTACTATGTTGAGATTAGACACGAACGGTGGATCGTGAGCCGCCATAGCTCAGTCGGTTAGAGCGTGGGTCTAATAAGCCCAAGGTCGCAGGTTCGACCCCTGCTGGCGGCAAACTTTTGTCCCACTAGATAATTTCGACTCGCACGAATGCAATTCAGCCATCTACAAATCGCCACTACTCGTCGTCAACTCGATTGTTATGCAATAAATGTGGCGAGTGTAGACAGAAGCAGAGTGAAACGGTAGATTTGTGTTTTTTCAGCTGTAAGAAAGTTGCAGTGTACTATGTTGAGATTAGACACGAACGGTGGATCGTGAGCCGCCATAGCTCAGTCGGTTAGAGCGTGGGTCTAATAAGCCCAAGGTCGCAGGTTCGACCCCTGCTGGCGGCAAACTTTTGTCCCACTAGATAATTTCGACTCGCACGAATGCAATTCAGCCATCTACAAATCGCCACTACTCGTCGTCAACTCGATTGTTATGCAATAAATGTGGCGAGTGTAGACAGAAGCAGAGTGAAACGGTAGATTTGTGTTTTTTCAGCTGTAAGAAAGTTGCAGTGTACTATGTTGAGATTAGACACGAACGGTGGATCGTGAGCCGCCATAGCTCAGTCGGTTAGAGCGTGGGTCTAATAAGCCCAAGGTCGCAGGTTCGACCCCTGCTGGCGGCAAACTTTTGTCCCACTAGATAATTTCGACTCGCACGAATGCAATTCAGCCATCTACAAATCGCCACTACTCGTCGTCAACTCGATTGTTATGCAATAAATGTGGCGAGTGTAGACAGAAGCAGAGTGAAACGGTAGATTTGTGTTTTTTCAGCTGTAAGAAAGTTGCAGTGTACTATGTTGAGATTAGACACGAACGGTGGATCGTGAGCCGCCATAGCTCAGTCGGTTAGAGCGTGGGTCTAATAAGCCCAAGGTCGCAGGTTCGACCCCTGCTGGCGGCAAACTTTTGTCCCACTAGATAATTTCGACTCGCACGAATGCAATTCAGCCATCTACAAATCGCCACTACTCGTCGTCAACTCGATTGTTATGCAATAAATGTGGCGAGTGTAGACAGAAGCAGAGTGAAACGGTAGATTTGTGTTTTTTCAGCTGTAAGAAAGTTGCAGTGTACTATGTTGAGATTAGACACGAACGGTGGATCGTGAGCCGCCATAGCTCAGTCGGTTAGAGCGTGGGTCTAATAAGCCCAAGGTCGCAGGTTCGACCCCTGCTGGCGGCAAACTTTTGTCCCACTAGATAATTTCGACTCGCACGAATGCAATTCAGCCATCTACAAATCGCCACTACTCGTCGTCAACTCGATTGTTATGCAATAAATGTGGCGAGTGTAGACAGAAGCAGAGTGAAACGGTAGATTTGTGTTTTTTCAGCTGTAAGAAAGTTGCAGTGTACTATGTTGAGATTAGACACGAACGGTGGATCGTGAGCCGCCATAGCTCAGTCGGTTAGAGCGTGGGTCTAATAAGCCCAAGGTCGCAGGTTCGACCCCTGCTGGCGGCAAACTTTTGTCCCACTAGATAATTTCGACTCGCACGAATGCAATTCAGCCATCTACAAATCGCCACTACTCGTCGTCAACTCGATTGTTATGCAATAAATGTGGCGAGTGTAGACAGAAGCAGAGTGAAACGGTAGATTTGTGTTTTTTCAGCTGTAAGAAAGTTGCAGTGTACTATGTTGAGATTAGACACGAACGGTGGATCGTGAGCCGCCATAGCTCAGTCGGTTAGAGCGTGGGTCTAATAAGCCCAAGGTCGCAGGTTCGACCCCTGCTGGCGGCAAACTTTTGTCCCACTAGATAATTTCGACTCGCACGAATGCAATTCAGCCATCTACAAATCGCCACTACTCGTCGTCAACTCGATTGTTATGCAATAAATGTGGCGAGTGTAGACAGAAGCAGAGTGAAACGGTAGATTTGTGTTTTTTCAGCTGTAAGAAAGTTGCAGTGTACTATGTTGAGATTAGACACGAACGGTGGATCGTGAGCCGCCATAGCTCAGTCGGTTAGAGCGTGGGTCTAATAAGCCCAAGGTCGCAGGTTCGACCCCTGCTGGCGGCAAACTTTTGTCCCACTAGATAATTTCGACTCGCACGAATGCAATTCAGCCATCTACAAATCGCCACTACTCGTCGTCAACTCGATTGTTATGCAATAAATGTGGCGAGTGTAGACAGAAGCAGAGTGAAACGGTAGATTTGTGTTTTTTCAGCTGTAAGAAAGTTGCAGTGTACTATGTTGAGATTAGACACGAACGGTGGATCGTGAGCCGCCATAGCTCAGTCGGTTAGAGCGTGGGTCTAATAAGCCCAAGGTCGCAGGTTCGACCCCTGCTGGCGGCAAACTTTTGTCCCACTAGATAATTTCGACTCGCACGAATGCAATTCAGCCATCTACAAATCGCCACTACTCGTCGTCAACTCGATTGTTATGCAATAAATGTGGCGAGTGTAGACAGAAGCAGAGTGAAACGGTAGATTTGTGTTTTTTCAGCTGTAAGAAAGTTGCAGTGTACTATGTTGAGATTAGACACGAACGGTGGATCGTGAGCCGCCATAGCTCAGTCGGTTAGAGCGTGGGTCTAATAAGCCCAAGGTCGCAGGTTCGACCCCTGCTGGCGGCAAACTTTTGTCCCACTAGATAATTTCGACTCGCACGAATGCAATTCAGCCATCTACAAATCGCCACTACTCGTCGTCAACTCGATTGTTATGCAATAAATGTGGCGAGTGTAGACAGAAGCAGAGTGAAACGGTAGATTTGTGTTTTTTCAGCTGTAAGAAAGTTGCAGTGTACTATGTTGAGATTAGACACGAACGGTGGATCGTGAGCCGCCATAGCTCAGTCGGTTAGAGCGTGGGTCTAATAAGCCCAAGGTCGCAGGTTCGACCCCTGCTGGCGGCAAACTTTTGTCCCACTAGATAATTTCGACTCGCACGAATGCAATTCAGCCATCTACAAATCGCCACTACTCGTCGTCAACTCGATTGTTATGCAATAAATGTGGCGAGTGTAGACAGAAGCAGAGTGAAACGGTAGATTTGTGTTTTTTCAGCTGTAAGAAAGTTGCAGTGTACTATGTTGAGATTAGACACGAACGGTGGATCGTGAGCCGCCATAGCTCAGTCGGTTAGAGCGTGGGTCTAATAAGCCCAAGGTCGCAGGTTCGACCCCTGCTGGCGGCAAACTTTTGTCCCACTAGATAATTTCGACTCGCACGAATGCAATTCAGCCATCTACAAATCGCCACTACTCGTCGTCAACTCGATTGTTATGCAATAAATGTGGCGAGTGTAGACAGAAGCAGAGTGAAACGGTAGATTTGTGTTTTTTCAGCTGTAAGAAAGTTGCAGTGTACTATGTTGAGATTAGACACGAACGGTGGATCGTGAGCCGCCATAGCTCAGTCGGTTAGAGCGTGGGTCTAATAAGCCCAAGGTCGCAGGTTCGACCCCTGCTGGCGGCAAACTTTTGTCCCACTAGATAATTTCGACTCGCACGAATGCAATTCAGCCATCTACAAATCGCCACTACTCGTCGTCAACTCGATTGTTATGCAATAAATGTGGCGAGTGTAGACAGAAGCAGAGTGAAACGGTAGATTTGTGTTTTTTCAGCTGTAAGAAAGTTGCAGTGTACTATGTTGAGATTAGACACGAACGGTGGATCGTGAGCCGCCATAGCTCAGTCGGTTAGAGCGTGGGTCTAATAAGCCCAAGGTCGCAGGTTCGACCCCTGCTGGCGGCAAACTTTTGTCCCACTAGATAATTTCGACTCGCACGAATGCAATTCAGCCATCTACAAATCGCCACTACTCGTCGTCAACTCGATTGTTATGCAATAAATGTGGCGAGTGTAGACAGAAGCAGAGTGAAACGGTAGATTTGTGTTTTTTCAGCTGTAAGAAAGTTGCAGTGTACTATGTTGAGATTAGACACGAACGGTGGATCGTGAGCCGCCATAGCTCAGTCGGTTAGAGCGTGGGTCTAATAAGCCCAAGGTCGCAGGTTCGACCCCTGCTGGCGGCAAACTTTTGTCCCACTAGATAATTTCGACTCGCACGAATGCAATTCAGCCATCTACAAATCGCCACTACTCGTCGTCAACTCGATTGTTATGCAATAAATGTGGCGAGTGTAGACAGAAGCAGAGTGAAACGGTAGATTTGTGTTTTTTCAGCTGTAAGAAAGTTGCAGTGTACTATGTTGAGATTAGACACGAACGGTGGATCGTGAGCCGCCATAGCTCAGTCGGTTAGAGCGTGGGTCTAATAAGCCCAAGGTCGCAGGTTCGACCCCTGCTGGCGGCAAACTTTTGTCCCACTAGATAATTTCGACTCGCACGAATGCAATTCAGCCATCTACAAATCGCCACTACTCGTCGTCAACTCGATTGTTATGCAATAAATGTGGCGAGTGTAGACAGAAGCAGAGTGAAACGGTAGATTTGTGTTTTTTCAGCTGTAAGAAAGTTGCAGTGTACTATGTTGAGATTAGACACGAACGGTGGATCGTGAGCCGCCATAGCTCAGTCGGTTAGAGCGTGGGTCTAATAAGCCCAAGGTCGCAGGTTCGACCCCTGCTGGCGGCAAACTTTTGTCCCACTAGATAATTTCGACTCGCACGAATGCAATTCAGCCATCTACAAATCGCCACTACTCGTCGTCAACTCGATTGTTATGCAATAAATGTGGCGAGTGTAGACAGAAGCAGAGTGAAACGGTAGATTTGTGTTTTTTCAGCTGTAAGAAAGTTGCAGTGTACTATGTTGAGATTAGACACGAACGGTGGATCGTGAGCCGCCATAGCTCAGTCGGTTAGAGCGTGGGTCTAATAAGCCCAAGGTCGCAGGTTCGACCCCTGCTGGCGGCAAACTTTTGTCCCACTAGATAATTTCGACTCGCACGAATGCAATTCAGCCATCTACAAATCGCCACTACTCGTCGTCAACTCGATTGTTATGCAATAAATGTGGCGAGTGTAGACAGAAGCAGAGTGAAACGGTAGATTTGTGTTTTTTCAGCTGTAAGAAAGTTGCAGTGTACTATGTTGAGATTAGACACGAACGGTGGATCGTGAGCCGCCATAGCTCAGTCGGTTAGAGCGTGGGTCTAATAAGCCCAAGGTCGCAGGTTCGACCCCTGCTGGCGGCAAACTTTTGTCCCACTAGATAATTTCGACTCGCACGAATGCAATTCAGCCATCTACAAATCGCCACTACTCGTCGTCAACTCGATTGTTATGCAATAAATGTGGCGAGTGTAGACAGAAGCAGAGTGAAACGGTAGATTTGTGTTTTTTCAGCTGTAAGAAAGTTGCAGTGTACTATGTTGAGATTAGACACGAACGGTGGATCGTGAGCCGCCATAGCTCAGTCGGTTAGAGCGTGGGTCTAATAAGCCCAAGGTCGCAGGTTCGACCCTGCTGGCGGCAAACTTTTGTCCCACTAGATAATTTCGACTCGCACGAATGCAATTCAGCCATCTACAAATCGCCACTACTCGTCGTCAACTCGATTGTTATGCAATAAATGTGGCGAGTGTAGACAGAAGCAGAGTGAAACGGTAGATTTGTGTTTTTTCAGCTGTAAGAAAGTTGCAGTGTACTATGTTGAGATTAGACACGAACGGTGGATCGTGAGCCGCCATAGCTCAGTCGGTTAGAGCGTGGGTCTAATAAGCCCAAGGTCGCAGGTTCGACCCCTGCTGGCGGCAAACTTTTGTCCCACTAGATAATTTCGACTCGCACGAATGCAATTCAGCCATCTACAAATCGCCACTACTCGTCGTCAACTCGATTGTTATGCAATAAATGTGGCGAGTGTAGACAGAAGCAGAGTGAAACGGTAGATTTGTGTTTTTTCAGCTGTAAGAAAGTTGCAGTGTACTATGTTGAGATTAGACACGAACGGTGGATCGTGAGCCGCCATAGCTCAGTCGGTTAGAGCGTGGGTCTAATAAGCCCAAGGTCGCAGGTTCGACCCCTGCTGGCGGCAAACTTTTGTCCCACTAGATAATTTCGACTCGCACGAATGCAATTCAGCCATCTACAAATCGCCACTACTCGTCGTCAACTCGATTGTTATGCAATAAATGTGGCGAGTGTAGACAGAAGCAGAGTGAAACGGTAGATTTGTGTTTTTTCAGCTGTAAGAAAGTTGCAGTGTACTATGTTGAGATTAGACACGAACGGTGGATCGTGAGCCGCCATAGCTCAGTCGGTTAGAGCGTGGGTCTAATAAGCCCAAGGTCGCAGGTTCGACCCCTGCTGGCGGCAAACTTTTGTCCCACTAGATAATTTCGACTCGCACGAATGCAATTCAGCCATCTACAAATCGCCACTACTCGTCGTCAACTCGATTGTTATGCAATAAATGTGGCGAGTGTAGACAGAAGCAGAGTGAAACGGTAGATTTGTGTTTTTTCAGCTGTAAGAAAGTTGCAGTGTACTATGTTGAGATTAGACACGAACGGTGGATCGTGAGCCGCCATAGCTCAGTCGGTTAGAGCGTGGGTCTAATAAGCCCAAGGTCGCAGGTTCGACCCCTGCTGGCGGCAAACTTTTGTCCCACTAGATAATTTCGACTCGCACGAATGCAATTCAGCCATCTACAAATCGCCACTACTCGTCGTCAACTCGATTGTTATGCAATAAATGTGGCGAGTGTAGACAGAAGCAGAGTGAAACGGTAGATTTGTGTTTTTTCAGCTGTAAGAAAGTTGCAGTGTACTATGTTGAGATTAGACACGAACGGTGGATCGTGAGCCGCCATAGCTCAGTCGGTTAGAGCGTGGGTCTAATAAGCCCAAGGTCGCAGGTTCGACCCCTGCTGGCGGCAAACTTTTGTCCCACTAGATAATTTCGACTCGCACGAATGCAATTCAGCCATCTACAAATCGCCACTACTCGTCGTCAACTCGATTGTTATGCAATAAATGTGGCGAGTGTAGACAGAAGCAGAGTGAAACGGTAGATTTGTGTTTTTTCAGCTGTAAGAAAGTTGCAGTGTACTATGTTGAGATTAGACACGAACGGTGGATCGTGAGCCGCCATAGCTCAGTCGGTTAGAGCGTGGGTCTAATAAGCCCAAGGTCGCAGGTTCGACCCCTGCTGGCGGCAAACTTTTGTCCCACTAGATAATTTCGACTCGCACGAATGCAATTCAGCCATCTACAAATCGCCACTACTCGTCGTCAACTCGATTGTTATGCAATAAATGTGGCGAGTGTAGACAGAAGCAGAGTGAAACGGTAGATTTGTGTTTTTTCAGCTGTAAGAAAGTTGCAGTGTACTATGTTGAGATTAGACACGAACGGTGGATCGTGAGCCGCCATAGCTCAGTCGGTTAGAGCGTGGGTCTAATAAGCCCAAGGTCGCAGGTTCGACCCCTGCTGGCGGCAAACTTTTGTCCCACTAGATAATTTCGACTCGCACGAATGCAATTCAGCCATCTACAAATCGCCACTACTCGTCGTCAACTCGATTGTTATGCAATAAATGTGGCGAGTGTAGACAGAAGCAGAGTGAAACGGTAGATTTGTGTTTTTTCAGCTGTAAGAAAGTTGCAGTGTACTATGTTGAGATTAGACACGAACGGTGGATCGTGAGCCGCCATAGCTCAGTCGGTTAGAGCGTGGGTCTAATAAGCCCAAGGTCGCAGGTTCGACCCCTGCTGGCGGCAAACTTTTGTCCCACTAGATAATTTCGACTCGCACGAATGCAATTCAGCCATCTACAAATCGCCACTACTCGTCGTCAACTCGATTGTTATGCAATAAATGTGGCGAGTGTAGACAGAAGCAGAGTGAAACGGTAGATTTGTGTTTTTTCAGCTGTAAGAAAGTTGCAGTGTACTATGTTGAGATTAGACACGAACGGTGGATCGTGAGCCGCCATAGCTCAGTCGGTTAGAGCGTGGGTCTAATAAGCCCAAGGTCGCAGGTTCGACCCCTGCTGGCGGCAAACTTTTGTCCCACTAGATAATTTCGACTCGCACGAATGCAATTCAGCCATCTACAAATCGCCACTACTCGTCGTCAACTCGATTGTTATGCAATAAATGTGGCGAGTGTAGACAGAAGCAGAGTGAAACGGTAGATTTGTGTTTTTTCAGCTGTAAGAAAGTTGCAGTGTACTATGTTGAGATTAGACACGAACGGTGGATCGTGAGCCGCCATAGCTCAGTCGGTTAGAGCGTGGGTCTAATAAGCCCAAGGTCGCAGGTTCGACCCCTGCTGGCGGCAAACTTTTGTCCCACTAGATAATTTCGACTCGCACGAATGCAATTCAGCCATCTACAAATCGCCACTACTCGTCGTCAACTCGATTGTTATGCAATAAATGTGGCGAGTGTAGACAGAAGCAGAGTGAAACGGTAGATTTGTGTTTTTTCAGCTGTAAGAAAGTTGCAGTGTACTATGTTGAGATTAGACACGAACGGTGGATCGTGAGCCGCCATAGCTCAGTCGGTTAGAGCGTGGGTCTAATAAGCCCAAGGTCGCAGGTTCGACCCCTGCTGGCGGCAAACTTTTGTCCCACTAGATAATTTCGACTCGCACGAATGCAATTCAGCCATCTACAAATCGCCACTACTCGTCGTCAACTCGATTGTTATGCAATAAATGTGGCGAGTGTAGACAGAAGCAGAGTGAAACGGTAGATTTGTGTTTTTTCAGCTGTAAGAAAGTTGCAGTGTACTATGTTGAGATTAGACACGAACGGTGGATCGTGAGCCGCCATAGCTCAGTCGGTTAGAGCGTGGGTCTAATAAGCCCAAGGTCGCAGGTTCGACCCCTGCTGGCGGCAAACTTTTGTCCCACTAGATAATTTCGACTCGCACGAATGCAATTCAGCCATCTACAAATCGCCACTACTCGTCGTCAACTCGATTGTTATGCAATAAATGTGGCGAGTGTAGACAGAAGCAGAGTGAAACGGTAGATTTGTGTTTTTTCAGCTGTAAGAAAGTTGCAGTGTACTATGTTGAGATTAGACACGAACGGTGGATCGTGAGCCGCCATAGCTCAGTCGGTTAGAGCGTGGGTCTAATAAGCCCAAGGTCGCAGGTTCGACCCCTGCTGGCGGCAAACTTTTGTCCCACTAGATAATTTCGACTCGCACGAATGCAATTCAGCCATCTACAAATCGCCACTACTCGTCGTCAACTCGATTGTTATGCAATAAATGTGGCGAGTGTAGACAGAAGCAGAGTGAAACGGTAGATTTGTGTTTTTTCAGCTGTAAGAAAGTTGCAGTGTACTATGTTGAGATTAGACACGAACGGTGGATCGTGAGCCGCCATAGCTCAGTCGGTTAGAGCGTGGGTCTAATAAGCCCAAGGTCGCAGGTTCGACCCCTGCTGGCGGCAAACTTTTGTCCCACTAGATAATTTCGACTCGCACGAATGCAATTCAGCCATCTACAAATCGCCACTACTCGTCGTCAACTCGATTGTTATGCAATAAATGTGGCGAGTGTAGACAGAAGCAGAGTGAAACGGTAGATTTGTGTTTTTTCAGCTGTAAGAAAGTTGCAGTGTACTATGTTGAGATTAGACACGAACGGTGGATCGTGAGCCGCCATAGCTCAGTCGGTTAGAGCGTGGGTCTAATAAGCCCAAGGTCGCAGGTTCGACCCCTGCTGGCGGCAAACTTTTGTCCCACTAGATAATTTCGACTCGCACGAATGCAATTCAGCCATCTACAAATCGCCACTACTCGTCGTCAACTCGATTGTTATGCAATAAATGTGGCGAGTGTAGACAGAAGCAGAGTGAAACGGTAGATTTGTGTTTTTTCAGCTGTAAGAAAGTTGCAGTGTACTATGTTGAGATTAGACACGAACGGTGGATCGTGAGCCGCCATAGCTCAGTCGGTTAGAGCGTGGGTCTAATAAGCCCAAGGTCGCAGGTTCGACCCCTGCTGGCGGCAAACTTTTGTCCCACTAGATAATTTCGACTCGCACGAATGCAATTCAGCCATCTACAAATCGCCACTACTCGTCGTCAACTCGATTAGTTATGCAATAAATGTGGCGAGTGTAGACAGAAGCAGAGTGAAACGGTAGATTTGTGTTTTTTCAGCTGTAAGAAAGTTGCAGTGTACTATGTTGAGATTAGACACGAACGGTGGATCGTGAGCCGCCATAGCTCAGTCGGTTAGAGCGTGGGTCTAATAAGCCCAAGGTCGCAGGTTCGACCCCTGCTGGCGGCAAACTTTTGTCCCACTAGATAATTTCGACTCGCACGAATGCAATTCAGCCATCTACAAATCGCCACTACTCGTCGTCAACTCGATTGTTATGCAATAAATGTGGCGAGTGTAGACAGAAGCAGAGTGAAACGGTAGATTTGTGTTTTTTCAGCTGTAAGAAAGTTGCAGTGTACTATGTTGAGATTAGACACGAACGGTGGATCGTGAGCCGCCATAGCTCAGTCGGTTAGAGCGTGGGTCTAATAAGCCCAAGGTCGCAGGTTCGACCCCTGCTGGCGGCAAACTTTTGTCCCACTAGATAATTTCGACTCGCACGAATGCAATTCAGCCATCTACAAATCGCCACTACTCGTCGTCAACTCGATTGTTATGCAATAAATGTGGCGAGTGTAGACAGAAGCAGAGTGAAACGGTAGATTTGTGTTTTTTCAGCTGTAAGAAAGTTGCAGTGTACTATGTTGAGATTAGACACGAACGGTGGATCGTGAGCCGCCATAGCTCAGTCGGTTAGAGCGTGGGTCTAATAAGCCCAAGGTCGCAGGTTCGACCCCTGCTGGCGGCAAACTTTTGTCCCACTAGATAATTTCGACTCGCACGAATGCAATTCAGCCATCTACAAATCGCCACTACTCGTCGTCAACTCGATTGTTATGCAATAAATGTGGCGAGTGTAGACAGAAGCAGAGTGAAACGGTAGATTTGTGTTTTTTCAGCTGTAAGAAAGTTGCAGTGTACTATGTTGAGATTAGACACGAACGGTGGATCGTGAGCCGCCATAGCTCAGTCGGTTAGAGCGTGGGTCTAATAAGCCCAAGGTCGCAGGTTCGACCCCTGCTGGCGGCAAACTTTTGTCCCACTAGATAATTTCGACTCGCACGAATGCAATTCAGCCATCTACAAATCGCCACTACTCGTCGTCAACTCGATTGTTATGCAATAAATGTGGCGAGTGTAGACAGAAGCAGAGTGAAACGGTAGATTTGTGTTTTTTCAGCTGTAAGAAAGTTGCAGTGTACTATGTTGAGATTAGACACGAACGGTGGATCGTGAGCCGCCATAGCTCAGTCGGTTAGAGCGTGGGTCTAATAAGCCCAAGGTCGCAGGTTCGACCCCTGCTGGCGGCAAACTTTTGTCCCACTAGATAATTTCGACTCGCACGAATGCAATTCAGCCATCTACAAATCGCCACTACTCGTCGTCAACTCGATTGTTATGCAATAAATGTGGCGAGTGTAGACAGAAGCAGAGTGAAACGGTAGATTTGTGTTTTTTCAGCTGTAAGAAAGTTGCAGTGTACTATGTTGAGATTAGACACGAACGGTGGATCGTGAGCCGCCATAGCTCAGTCGGTTAGAGCGTGGGTCTAATAAGCCCAAGGTCGCAGGTTCGACCCCTGCTGGCGGCAAACTTTTGTCCCACTAGATAATTTCGACTCGCACGAATGCAATTCAGCCATCTACAAATCGCCACTACTCGTCGTCAACTCGATTGTTATGCAATAAATGTGGCGAGTGTAGACAGAAGCAGAGTGAAACGGTAGATTTGTGTTTTTTCAGCTGTAAGAAAGTTGCAGTGTACTATGTTGAGATTAGACACGAACGGTGGATCGTGAGCCGCCATAGCTCAGTCGGTTAGAGCGTGGGTCTAATAAGCCCAAGGTCGCAGGTTCGACCCCTGCTGGCGGCAAACTTTTGTCCCACTAGATAATTTCGACTCGCACGAATGCAATTCAGCCATCTACAAATCGCCACTACTCGTCGTCAACTCGATTGTTATGCAATAAATGTGGCGAGTGTAGACAGAAGCAGAGTGAAACGGTAGATTTGTGTTTTTTCAGCTGTAAGAAAGTTGCAGTGTACTATGTTGAGATTAGACACGAACGGTGGATCGTGAGCCGCCATAGCTCAGTCGGTTAGAGCGTGGGTCTAATAAGCCCAAGGTCGCAGGTTCGACCCCTGCTGGCGGCAAACTTTTGTCCCACTAGATAATTTCGACTCGCACGAATGCAATTCAGCCATCTACAAATCGCCACTACTCGTCGTCAACTCGATTGTTATGCAATAAATGTGGCGAGTGTAGACAGAAGCAGAGTGAAACGGTAGATTTGTGTTTTTTCAGCTGTAAGAAAGTTGCAGTGTACTATGTTGAGATTAGACACGAACGGTGGATCGTGAGCCGCCATAGCTCAGTCGGTTAGAGCGTGGGTCTAATAAGCCCAAGGTCGCAGGTTCGACCCCTGCTGGCGGCAAACTTTTGTCCCACTAGATAATTTCGACTCGCACGAATGCAATTCAGCCATCTACAAATCGCCACTACTCGTCGTCAACTCGATTGTTATGCAATAAATGTGGCGAGTGTAGACAGAAGCAGAGTGAAACGGTAGATTTGTGTTTTTTCAGCTGTAAGAAAGTTGCAGTGTACTATGTTGAGATTAGACACGAACGGTGGATCGTGAGCCGCCATAGCTCAGTCGGTTAGAGCGTGGGTCTAATAAGCCCAAGGTCGCAGGTTCGACCCCTGCTGGCGGCAAACTTTTGTCCCACTAGATAATTTCGACTCGCACGAATGCAATTCAGCCATCTACAAATCGCCACTACTCGTCGTCAACTCGATTGTTATGCAATAAATGTGGCGAGTGTAGACAGAAGCAGAGTGAAACGGTAGATTTGTGTTTTTTCAGCTGTAAGAAAGTTGCAGTGTACTATGTTGAGATTAGACACGAACGGTGGATCGTGAGCCGCCATAGCTCAGTCGGTTAGAGCGTGGGTCTAATAAGCCCAAGGTCGCAGGTTCGACCCCTGCTGGCGGCAAACTTTTGTCCCACTAGATAATTTCGACTCGCACGAATGCAATTCAGCCATCTACAAATCGCCACTACTCGTCGTCAACTCGATTGTTATGCAATAAATGTGGCGAGTGTAGACAGAAGCAGAGTGAAACGGTAGATTTGTGTTTTTTCAGCTGTAAGAAAGTTGCAGTGTACTATGTTGAGATTAGACACGAACGGTGGATCGTGAGCCGCCATAGCTCAGTCGGTTAGAGCGTGGGTCTAATAAGCCCAAGGTCGCAGGTTCGACCCCTGCTGGCGGCAAACTTTTGTCCCACTAGATAATTTCGACTCGCACGAATGCAATTCAGCCATCTACAAATCGCCACTACTCGTCGTCAACTCGATTGTTATGCAATAAATGTGGCGAGTGTAGACAGAAGCAGAGTGAAACGGTAGATTTGTGTTTTTTCAGCTGTAAGAAAGTTGCAGTGTACTATGTTGAGATTAGACACGAACGGTGGATCGTGAGCCGCCATAGCTCAGTCGGTTAGAGCGTGGGTCTAATAAGCCCAAGGTCGCAGGTTCGACCCCTGCTGGCGGCAAACTTTTGTCCCACTAGATAATTTCGACTCGCACGAATGCAATTCAGCCATCTACAAATCGCCACTACTCGTCGTCAACTCGATTGTTATGCAATAAATGTGGCGAGTGTAGACAGAAGCAGAGTGAAACGGTAGATTTGTGTTTTTTCAGCTGTAAGAAAGTTGCAGTGTACTATGTTGAGATTAGACACGAACGGTGGATCGTGAGCCGCCATAGCTCAGTCGGTTAGAGCGTGGGTCTAATAAGCCCAAGGTCGCAGGTTCGACCCCTGCTGGCGGCAAACTTTTGTCCCACTAGATAATTTCGACTCGCACGAATGCAATTCAGCCATCTACAAATCGCCACTACTCGTCGTCAACTCGATTGTTATGCAATAAATGTGGCGAGTGTAGACAGAAGCAGAGTGAAACGGTAGATTTGTGTTTTTTCAGCTGTAAGAAAGTTGCAGTGTACTATGTTGAGATTAGACACGAACGGTGGATCGTGAGCCGCCATAGCTCAGTCGGTTAGAGCGTGGGTCTAATAAGCCCAAGGTCGCAGGTTCGACCCCTGCTGGCGGCAAACTTTTGTCCCACTAGATAATTTCGACTCGCACGAATGCAATTCAGCCATCTACAAATCGCCACTACTCGTCGTCAACTCGATTGTTATGCAATAAATGTGGCGAGTGTAGACAGAAGCAGAGTGAAACGGTAGATTTGTGTTTTTTCAGCTGTAAGAAAGTTGCAGTGTACTATGTTGAGATTAGACACGAACGGTGGATCGTGAGCCGCCATAGCTCAGTCGGTTAGAGCGTGGGTCTAATAAGCCCAAGGTCGCAGGTTCGACCCCTGCTGGCGGCAAACTTTTGTCCCACTAGATAATTTCGACTCGCACGAATGCAATTCAGCCATCTACAAATCGCCACTACTCGTCGTCAACTCGATTGTTATGCAATAAATGTGGCGAGTGTAGACAGAAGCAGAGTGAAACGGTAGATTTGTGTTTTTTCAGCTGTAAGAAAGTTGCAGTGTACTATGTTGAGATTAGACACGAACGGTGGATCGTGAGCCGCCATAGCTCAGTCGGTTAGAGCGTGGGTCTAATAAGCCCAAGGTCGCAGGTTCGACCCCTGCTGGCGGCAAACTTTTGTCCCACTAGATAATTTCGACTCGCACGAATGCAATTCAGCCATCTACAAATCGCCACTACTCGTCGTCAACTCGATTGTTATGCAATAAATGTGGCGAGTGTAGACAGAAGCAGAGTGAAACGGTAGATTTGTGTTTTTTCAGCTGTAAGAAAGTTGCAGTGTACTATGTTGAGATTAGACACGAACGGTGGATCGTGAGCCGCCATAGCTCAGTCGGTTAGAGCGTGGGTCTAATAAGCCCAAGGTCGCAGGTTCGACCCCTGCTGGCGGCAAACTTTTGTC
>CAXIWP010000020.1:0-24764 GCA_964036235.1 Heterorhabditis bacteriophora | reverse complement strand
GAAATTATCTAGTGGGACAAAAGTTTGCCGCCAGCAGGGGTCGAACCTGCGATCTTGGGCTTATTAGACCCACGCTCTAACCGACTGAGCTATGGCGGCTCACGATCCACCGTTCGTGTCTAATCTCAACATAGTACACTGCAACTTTCTTACAGCTGAAAAAACACAAATCTACCGTTTCACTCTGCTTCTGTCTACACTCGCCACATTTATTGCATAACAATCGAGTTGACGACGAGTAGTGGCGATTTGTAGATGGCTGAATTGCATTCGTGCGAGTCGAAATTATCTAGTGGGACAAAAGTTTGCCGCCAGCAGGGGTCGAACCTGCGACCTTGGGCTTATTAGACCCACGCTCTAACCGACTGAGCTATGGCGGCTCACGATCCACCGTTCGTGTCTAATCTCAACATAGTACACTGCAACTTTCTTACAGCTGAAAAAACACAAATCTACCGTTTCACTCTGCTTCTGTCTACACTCGCCACATTTATTGCATAACAATCGAGTTGACGACGAGTAGTGGCGATTTGTAGATGGCTGAATTGCATTCGTGCGAGTCGAAATTATCTAGTGGGACAAAAGTTTGCCGCCAGCAGGGGTCGAACCTGCGATCTTGGGCTTATTAGACCCACGCTCTAACCGACTGAGCTATGGCGGCTCACGATCCACCGTTCGTGTCTAATCTCAACATAGTACACTGCAACTTTCTTACAGCTGAAAAAACACAAATCTACCGTTTCACTCTGCTTCTGTCTACACTCGCCACATTTATTGCATAACAATCGAGTTGACGACGAGTAGTGGCGATTTGTAGATGGCTGAATTGCATTCGTGCGAGTCGAAATTATCTAGTGGGACAAAAGTTTGCCGCCAGCAGGGGTCGAACCTGCGATCTTGGGCTTATTAGACCCACGCTCTAACCGACTGAGCTATGGCGGCTCACGATCCACCGTTCGTGTCTAATCTCAACATAGTACACTGCAACTTTCTTACAGCTGAAAAAACACAAATCTACCGTTTCACTCTGCTTCTGTCTACACTCGCCACATTTATTGCATAACAATCGAGTTGACGACGAGTAGTGGCGATTTGTAGATGGCTGAATTGCATTCGTGCGAGTCGAAATTATCTAGTGGGACAAAAGTTTGCCGCCAGCAGGGGTCGAACCTGCGATCTTGGGCTTATTAGACCCACGCTCTAACCGACTGAGCTATGGCGGCTCACGATCCACCGTTCGTGTCTAATCTCAACATAGTACACTGCAACTTTCTTACAGCTGAAAAAACACAAATCTACCGTTTCACTCTGCTTCTGTCTACACTCGCCACATTTATTGCATAACAATCGAGTTGACGACGAGTAGTGGCGATTTGTAGATGGCTGAATTGCATTCGTGCGAGTCGAAATTATCTAGTGGGACAAAAGTTTGCCGCCAGCAGGGGTCGAACCTGCGACCTTGGGCTTATTAGACCCACGCTCTAACCGACTGAGCTATGGCGGCTCACGATCCACCGTTCGTGTCTAATCTCAACATAGTACACTGCAACTTTCTTACAGCTGAAAAAACACAAATCTACCGTTTCACTCTGCTTCTGTCTACACTCGCCACATTTATTGCATAACAATCGAGTTGACGACGAGTAGTGGCGATTTGTAGATGGCTGAATTGCATTCGTGCGAGTCGAAATTATCTAGTGGGACAAAAGTTTGCCGCCAGCAGGGGTCGAACCTGCGATCTTGGGCTTATTAGACCCACGCTCTAACCGACTGAGCTATGGCGGCTCACGATCCACCGTTCGTGTCTAATCTCAACATAGTACACTGCAACTTTCTTACAGCTGAAAAAACACAAATCTACCGTTTCACTCTGCTTCTGTCTACACTCGCCACATTTATTGCATAACAATCGAGTTGACGACGAGTAGTGGCGATTTGTAGATGGCTGAATTGCATTCGTGCGAGTCGAAATTATCTAGTGGGACAAAAGTTTGCCGCCAGCAGGGGTCGAACCTGCGACCTTGGGCTTATTAGACCCACGCTCTAACCGACTGAGCTATGGCGGCTCACGATCCACCGTTCGTGTCTAATCTCAACATAGTACACTGCAACTTTCTTACAGCTGAAAAAACACAAATCTACCGTTTCACTCTGCTTCTGTCTACACTCGCCACATTTATTGCATAACAATCGAGTTGACGACGAGTAGTGGCGATTTGTAGATGGCTGAATTGCATTCGTGCGAGTCGAAATTATCTAGTGGGACAAAAGTTTGCCGCCAGCAGGGGTCGAACCTGCGACCTTGGGCTTATTAGACCCACGCTCTAACCGACTGAGCTATGGCGGCTCACGATCCACCGTTCGTGTCTAATCTCAACATAGTACACTGCAACTTTCTTACAGCTGAAAAAACACAAATCTACCGTTTCACTCTGCTTCTGTCTACACTCGCCACATTTATTGCATAACAATCGAGTTGACGACGAGTAGTGGCGATTTGTAGATGGCTGAATTGCATTCGTGCGAGTCGAAATTATCTAGTGGGACAAAAGTTTGCCGCCAGCAGGGGTCGAACCTGCGACCTTGGGCTTATTAGACCCACGCTCTAACCGACTGAGCTATGGCGGCTCACGATCCACCGTTCGTGTCTAATCTCAACATAGTACACTGCAACTTTCTTACAGCTGAAAAAACACAAATCTACCGTTTCACTCTGCTTCTGTCTACACTCGCCACATTTATTGCATAACAATCGAGTTGACGACGAGTAGTGGCGATTTGTAGATGGCTGAATTGCATTCGTGCGAGTCGAAATTATCTAGTGGGACAAAAGTTTGCCGCCAGCAGGGGTCGAACCTGCGACCTTGGGCTTATTAGACCCACGCTCTAACCGACTGAGCTATGGCGGCTCACGATCCACCGTTCGTGTCTAATCTCAACATAGTACACTGCAACTTTCTTACAGCTGAAAAAACACAAATCTACCGTTTCACTCTGCTTCTGTCTACACTCGCCACATTTATTGCATAACAATCGAGTTGACGACGAGTAGTGGCGATTTGTAGATGGCTGAATTGCATTCGTGCGAGTCGAAATTATCTAGTGGGACAAAAGTTTGCCGCCAGCAGGGGTCGAACCTGCGACCTTGGGCTTATTAGACCCACGCTCTAACCGACTGAGCTATGGCGGCTCACGATCCACCGTTCGTGTCTAATCTCAACATAGTACACTGCAACTTTCTTACAGCTGAAAAAACACAAATCTACCGTTTCACTCTGCTTCTGTCTACACTCGCCACATTTATTGCATAACAATCGAGTTGACGACGAGTAGTGGCGATTTGTAGATGGCTGAATTGCATTCGTGCGAGTCGAAATTATCTAGTGGGACAAAAGTTTGCCGCCAGCAGGGGTCGAACCTGCGACCTTGGGCTTATTAGACCCACGCTCTAACCGACTGAGCTATGGCGGCTCACGATCCACCGTTCGTGTCTAATCTCAACATAGTACACTGCAACTTTCTTACAGCTGAAAAAACACAAATCTACCGTTTCACTCTGCTTCTGTCTACACTCGCCACATTTATTGCATAACAATCGAGTTGACGACGAGTAGTGGCGATTTGTAGATGGCTGAATTGCATTCGTGCGAGTCGAAATTATCTAGTGGGACAAAAGTTTGCCGCCAGCAGGGGTCGAACCTGCGACCTTGGGCTTATTAGACCCACGCTCTAACCGACTGAGCTATGGCGGCTCACGATCCACCGTTCGTGTCTAATCTCAACATAGTACACTGCAACTTTCTTACAGCTGAAAAAACACAAATCTACCGTTTCACTCTGCTTCTGTCTACACTCGCCACATTTATTGCATAACAATCGAGTTGACGACGAGTAGTGGCGATTTGTAGATGGCTGAATTGCATTCGTGCGAGTCGAAATTATCTAGTGGGACAAAAGTTTGCCGCCAGCAGGGGTCGAACCTGCGACCTTGGGCTTATTAGACCCACGCTCTAACCGACTGAGCTATGGCGGCTCACGATCCACCGTTCGTGTCTAATCTCAACATAGTACACTGCAACTTTCTTACAGCTGAAAAAACACAAATCTACCGTTTCACTCTGCTTCTGTCTACACTCGCCACATTTATTGCATAACAATCGAGTTGACGACGAGTAGTGGCGATTTGTAGATGGCTGAATTGCATTCGTGCGAGTCGAAATTATCTAGTGGGACAAAAGTTTGCCGCCAGCAGGGGTCGAACCTGCGACCTTGGGCTTATTAGACCCACGCTCTAACCGACTGAGCTATGGCGGCTCACGATCCACCGTTCGTGTCTAATCTCAACATAGTACACTGCAACTTTCTTACAGCTGAAAAAACACAAATCTACCGTTTCACTCTGCTTCTGTCTACACTCGCCACATTTATTGCATAACAATCGAGTTGACGACGAGTAGTGGCGATTTGTAGATGGCTGAATTGCATTCGTGCGAGTCGAAATTATCTAGTGGGACAAAAGTTTGCCGCCAGCAGGGGTCGAACCTGCGACCTTGGGCTTATTAGACCCACGCTCTAACCGACTGAGCTATGGCGGCTCACGATCCACCGTTCGTGTCTAATCTCAACATAGTACACTGCAACTTTCTTACAGCTGAAAAAACACAAATCTACCGTTTCACTCTGCTTCTGTCTACACTCGCCACATTTATTGCATAACAATCGAGTTGACGACGAGTAGTGGCGATTTGTAGATGGCTGAATTGCATTCGTGCGAGTCGAAATTATCTAGTGGGACAAAAGTTTGCCGCCAGCAGGGGTCGAACCTGCGACCTTGGGCTTATTAGACCCACGCTCTAACCGACTGAGCTATGGCGGCTCACGATCCACCGTTCGTGTCTAATCTCAACATAGTACACTGCAACTTTCTTACAGCTGAAAAAACACAAATCTACCGTTTCACTCTGCTTCTGTCTACACTCGCCACATTTATTGCATAACAATCGAGTTGACGACGAGTAGTGGCGATTTGTAGATGGCTGAATTGCATTCGTGCGAGTCGAAATTATCTAGTGGGACAAAAGTTTGCCGCCAGCAGGGGTCGAACCTGCGACCTTGGGCTTATTAGACCCACGCTCTAACCGACTGAGCTATGGCGGCTCACGATCCACCGTTCGTGTCTAATCTCAACATAGTACACTGCAACTTTCTTACAGCTGAAAAAACACAAATCTACCGTTTCACTCTGCTTCTGTCTACACTCGCCACATTTATTGCATAACAATCGAGTTGACGACGAGTAGTGGCGATTTGTAGATGGCTGAATTGCATTCGTGCGAGTCGAAATTATCTAGTGGGACAAAAGTTTGCCGCCAGCAGGGGTCGAACCTGCGACCTTGGGCTTATTAGACCCACGCTCTAACCGACTGAGCTATGGCGGCTCACGATCCACCGTTCGTGTCTAATCTCAACATAGTACACTGCAACTTTCTTACAGCTGAAAAAACACAAATCTACCGTTTCACTCTGCTTCTGTCTACACTCGCCACATTTATTGCATAACAATCGAGTTGACGACGAGTAGTGGCGATTTGTAGATGGCTGAATTGCATTCGTGCGAGTCGAAATTATCTAGTGGGACAAAAGTTTGCCGCCAGCAGGGGTCGAACCTGCGACCTTGGGCTTATTAGACCCACGCTCTAACCGACTGAGCTATGGCGGCTCACGATCCACCGTTCGTGTCTAATCTCAACATAGTACACTGCAACTTTCTTACAGCTGAAAAAACACAAATCTACCGTTTCACTCTGCTTCTGTCTACACTCGCCACATTTATTGCATAACAATCGAGTTGACGACGAGTAGTGGCGATTTGTAGATGGCTGAATTGCATTCGTGCGAGTCGAAATTATCTAGTGGGACAAAAGTTTGCCGCCAGCAGGGGTCGAACCTGCGACCTTGGGCTTATTAGACCCACGCTCTAACCGACTGAGCTATGGCGGCTCACGATCCACCGTTCGTGTCTAATCTCAACATAGTACACTGCAACTTTCTTACAGCTGAAAAAACACAAATCTACCGTTTCACTCTGCTTCTGTCTACACTCGCCACATTTATTGCATAACAATCGAGTTGACGACGAGTAGTGGCGATTTGTAGATGGCTGAATTGCATTCGTGCGAGTCGAAATTATCTAGTGGGACAAAAGTTTGCCGCCAGCAGGGGTCGAACCTGCGACCTTGGGCTTATTAGACCCACGCTCTAACCGACTGAGCTATGGCGGCTCACGATCCACCGTTCGTGTCTAATCTCAACATAGTACACTGCAACTTTCTTACAGCTGAAAAAACACAAATCTACCGTTTCACTCTGCTTCTGTCTACACTCGCCACATTTATTGCATAACAATCGAGTTGACGACGAGTAGTGGCGATTTGTAGATGGCTGAATTGCATTCGTGCGAGTCGAAATTATCTAGTGGGACAAAAGTTTGCCGCCAGCAGGGGTCGAACCTGCGACCTTGGGCTTATTAGACCCACGCTCTAACCGACTGAGCTATGGCGGCTCACGATCCACCGTTCGTGTCTAATCTCAACATAGTACACTGCAACTTTCTTACAGCTGAAAAAACACAAATCTACCGTTTCACTCTGCTTCTGTCTACACTCGCCACATTTATTGCATAACAATCGAGTTGACGACGAGTAGTGGCGATTTGTAGATGGCTGAATTGCATTCGTGCGAGTCGAAATTATCTAGTGGGACAAAAGTTTGCCGCCAGCAGGGGTCGAACCTGCGACCTTGGGCTTATTAGACCCACGCTCTAACCGACTGAGCTATGGCGGCTCACGATCCACCGTTCGTGTCTAATCTCAACATAGTACACTGCAACTTTCTTACAGCTGAAAAAACACAAATCTACCGTTTCACTCTGCTTCTGTCTACACTCGCCACATTTATTGCATAACAATCGAGTTGACGACGAGTAGTGGCGATTTGTAGATGGCTGAATTGCATTCGTGCGAGTCGAAATTATCTAGTGGGACAAAAGTTTGCCGCCAGCAGGGGTCGAACCTGCGACCTTGGGCTTATTAGACCCACGCTCTAACCGACTGAGCTATGGCGGCTCACGATCCACCGTTCGTGTCTAATCTCAACATAGTACACTGCAACTTTCTTACAGCTGAAAAAACACAAATCTACCGTTTCACTCTGCTTCTGTCTACACTCGCCACATTTATTGCATAACAATCGAGTTGACGACGAGTAGTGGCGATTTGTAGATGGCTGAATTGCATTCGTGCGAGTCGAAATTATCTAGTGGGACAAAAGTTTGCCGCCAGCAGGGGTCGAACCTGCGACCTTGGGCTTATTAGACCCACGCTCTAACCGACTGAGCTATGGCGGCTCACGATCCACCGTTCGTGTCTAATCTCAACATAGTACACTGCAACTTTCTTACAGCTGAAAAAACACAAATCTACCGTTTCACTCTGCTTCTGTCTACACTCGCCACATTTATTGCATAACAATCGAGTTGACGACGAGTAGTGGCGATTTGTAGATGGCTGAATTGCATTCGTGCGAGTCGAAATTATCTAGTGGGACAAAAGTTTGCCGCCAGCAGGGGTCGAACCTGCGACCTTGGGCTTATTAGACCCACGCTCTAACCGACTGAGCTATGGCGGCTCACGATCCACCGTTCGTGTCTAATCTCAACATAGTACACTGCAACTTTCTTACAGCTGAAAAAACACAAATCTACCGTTTCACTCTGCTTCTGTCTACACTCGCCACATTTATTGCATAACAATCGAGTTGACGACGAGTAGTGGCGATTTGTAGATGGCTGAATTGCATTCGTGCGAGTCGAAATTATCTAGTGGGACAAAAGTTTGCCGCCAGCAGGGGTCGAACCTGCGACCTTGGGCTTATTAGACCCACGCTCTAACCGACTGAGCTATGGCGGCTCACGATCCACCGTTCGTGTCTAATCTCAACATAGTACACTGCAACTTTCTTACAGCTGAAAAAACACAAATCTACCGTTTCACTCTGCTTCTGTCTACACTCGCCACATTTATTGCATAACAATCGAGTTGACGACGAGTAGTGGCGATTTGTAGATGGCTGAATTGCATTCGTGCGAGTCGAAATTATCTAGTGGGACAAAAGTTTGCCGCCAGCAGGGGTCGAACCTGCGACCTTGGGCTTATTAGACCCACGCTCTAACCGACTGAGCTATGGCGGCTCACGATCCACCGTTCGTGTCTAATCTCAACATAGTACACTGCAACTTTCTTACAGCTGAAAAAACACAAATCTACCGTTTCACTCTGCTTCTGTCTACACTCGCCACATTTATTGCATAACAATCGAGTTGACGACGAGTAGTGGCGATTTGTAGATGGCTGAATTGCATTCGTGCGAGTCGAAATTATCTAGTGGGACAAAAGTTTGCCGCCAGCAGGGGTCGAACCTGCGACCTTGGGCTTATTAGACCCACGCTCTAACCGACTGAGCTATGGCGGCTCACGATCCACCGTTCGTGTCTAATCTCAACATAGTACACTGCAACTTTCTTACAGCTGAAAAAACACAAATCTACCGTTTCACTCTGCTTCTGTCTACACTCGCCACATTTATTGCATAACAATCGAGTTGACGACGAGTAGTGGCGATTTGTAGATGGCTGAATTGCATTCGTGCGAGTCGAAATTATCTAGTGGGACAAAAGTTTGCCGCCAGCAGGGGTCGAACCTGCGACCTTGGGCTTATTAGACCCACGCTCTAACCGACTGAGCTATGGCGGCTCACGATCCACCGTTCGTGTCTAATCTCAACATAGTACACTGCAACTTTCTTACAGCTGAAAAAACACAAATCTACCGTTTCACTCTGCTTCTGTCTACACTCGCCACATTTATTGCATAACAATCGAGTTGACGACGAGTAGTGGCGATTTGTAGATGGCTGAATTGCATTCGTGCGAGTCGAAATTATCTAGTGGGACAAAAGTTTGCCGCCAGCAGGGGTCGAACCTGCGACCTTGGGCTTATTAGACCCACGCTCTAACCGACTGAGCTATGGCGGCTCACGATCCACCGTTCGTGTCTAATCTCAACATAGTACACTGCAACTTTCTTACAGCTGAAAAAACACAAATCTACCGTTTCACTCTGCTTCTGTCTACACTCGCCACATTTATTGCATAACAATCGAGTTGACGACGAGTAGTGGCGATTTGTAGATGGCTGAATTGCATTCGTGCGAGTCGAAATTATCTAGTGGGACAAAAGTTTGCCGCCAGCAGGGGTCGAACCTGCGACCTTGGGCTTATTAGACCCACGCTCTAACCGACTGAGCTATGGCGGCTCACGATCCACCGTTCGTGTCTAATCTCAACATAGTACACTGCAACTTTCTTACAGCTGAAAAAACACAAATCTACCGTTTCACTCTGCTTCTGTCTACACTCGCCACATTTATTGCATAACAATCGAGTTGACGACGAGTAGTGGCGATTTGTAGATGGCTGAATTGCATTCGTGCGAGTCGAAATTATCTAGTGGGACAAAAGTTTGCCGCCAGCAGGGGTCGAACCTGCGACCTTGGGCTTATTAGACCCACGTTCTAACCGACTGAGCTATGGCGGCTCACGATCCACCGTTCGTGTCTAATCTCAACATAGTACACTGCAACTTTCTTACAGCTGAAAAAACACAAATCTACCGTTTCACTCTGCTTCTGTCTACACTCGCCACATTTATTGCATAACAATCGAGTTGACGACGAGTAGTGGCGATTTGTAGATGGCTGAATTGCATTCGTGCGAGTCGAAATTATCTAGTGGGACAAAAGTTTGCCGCCAGCAGGGGTCGAACCTGCGACCTTGGGCTTATTAGACCCACGCTCTAACCGACTGAGCTATGGCGGCTCACGATCCACCGTTCGTGTCTAATCTCAACATAGTACACTGCAACTTTCTTACAGCTGAAAAAACACAAATCTACCGTTTCACTCTGCTTCTGTCTACACTCGCCACATTTATTGCATAACAATCGAGTTGACGACGAGTAGTGGCGATTTGTAGATGGCTGAATTGCATTCGTGCGAGTCGAAATTATCTAGTGGGACAAAAGTTTGCCGCCAGCAGGGGTCGAACCTGCGACCTTGGGCTTATTAGACCCACGCTCTAACCGACTGAGCTATGGCGGCTCACGATCCACCGTTCGTGTCTAATCTCAACATAGTACACTGCAACTTTCTTACAGCTGAAAAAACACAAATCTACCGTTTCACTCTGCTTCTGTCTACACTCGCCACATTTATTGCATAACAATCGAGTTGACGACGAGTAGTGGCGATTTGTAGATGGCTGAATTGCATTCGTGCGAGTCGAAATTATCTAGTGGGACAAAAGTTTGCCGCCAGCAGGGGTCGAACCTGCGACCTTGGGCTTATTAGACCCACGCTCTAACCGACTGAGCTATGGCGGCTCACGATCCACCGTTCGTGTCTAATCTCAACATAGTACACTGCAACTTTCTTACAGCTGAAAAAACACAAATCTACCGTTTCACTCTGCTTCTGTCTACACTCGCCACATTTATTGCATAACAATCGAGTTGACGACGAGTAGTGGCGATTTGTAGATGGCTGAATTGCATTCGTGCGAGTCGAAATTATCTAGTGGGACAAAAGTTTGCCGCCAGCAGGGGTCGAACCTGCGACCTTGGGCTTATTAGACCCACGCTCTAACCGACTGAGCTATGGCGGCTCACGATCCACCGTTCGTGTCTAATCTCAACATAGTACACTGCAACTTTCTTACAGCTGAAAAAACACAAATCTACCGTTTCACTCTGCTTCTGTCTACACTCGCCACATTTATTGCATAACAATCGAGTTGACGACGAGTAGTGGCGATTTGTAGATGGCTGAATTGCATTCGTGCGAGTCGAAATTATCTAGTGGGACAAAAGTTTGCCGCCAGCAGGGGTCGAACCTGCGACCTTGGGCTTATTAGACCCACGCTCTAACCGACTGAGCTATGGCGGCTCACGATCCACCGTTCGTGTCTAATCTCAACATAGTACACTGCAACTTTCTTACAGCTGAAAAAACACAAATCTACCGTTTCACTCTGCTTCTGTCTACACTCGCCACATTTATTGCATAACAATCGAGTTGACGACGAGTAGTGGCGATTTGTAGATGGCTGAATTGCATTCGTGCGAGTCGAAATTATCTAGTGGGACAAAAGTTTGCCGCCAGCAGGGGTCGAACCTGCGACCTTGGGCTTATTAGACCCACGCTCTAACCGACTGAGCTATGGCGGCTCACGATCCACCGTTCGTGTCTAATCTCAACATAGTACACTGCAACTTTCTTACAGCTGAAAAAACACAAATCTACCGTTTCACTCTGCTTCTGTCTACACTCGCCACATTTATTGCATAACAATCGAGTTGACGACGAGTAGTGGCGATTTGTAGATGGCTGAATTGCATTCGTGCGAGTCGAAATTATCTAGTGGGACAAAAGTTTGCCGCCAGCAGGGGTCGAACCTGCGACCTTGGGCTTATTAGACCCACGCTCTAACCGACTGAGCTATGGCGGCTCACGATCCACCGTTCGTGTCTAATCTCAACATAGTACACTGCAACTTTCTTACAGCTGAAAAAACACAAATCTACCGTTTCACTCTGCTTCTGTCTACACTCGCCACATTTATTGCATAACAATCGAGTTGACGACGAGTAGTGGCGATTTGTAGATGGCTGAATTGCATTCGTGCGAGTCGAAATTATCTAGTGGGACAAAAGTTTGCCGCCAGCAGGGGTCGAACCTGCGACCTTGGGCTTATTAGACCCACGCTCTAACCGACTGAGCTATGGCGGCTCACGATCCACCGTTCGTGTCTAATCTCAACATAGTACACTGCAACTTTCTTACAGCTGAAAAAACACAAATCTACCGTTTCACTCTGCTTCTGTCTACACTCGCCACATTTATTGCATAACAATCGAGTTGACGACGAGTAGTGGCGATTTGTAGATGGCTGAATTGCATTCGTGCGAGTCGAAATTATCTAGTGGGACAAAAGTTTGCCGCCAGCAGGGGTCGAACCTGCGACCTTGGGCTTATTAGACCCACGCTCTAACCGACTGAGCTATGGCGGCTCACGATCCACCGTTCGTGTCTAATCTCAACATAGTACACTGCAACTTTCTTACAGCTGAAAAAACACAAATCTACCGTTTCACTCTGCTTCTGTCTACACTCGCCACATTTATTGCATAACAATCGAGTTGACGACGAGTAGTGGCGATTTGTAGATGGCTGAATTGCATTCGTGCGAGTCGAAATTATCTAGTGGGACAAAAGTTTGCCGCCAGCAGGGGTCGAACCTGCGACCTTGGGCTTATTAGACCCACGCTCTAACCGACTGAGCTATGGCGGCTCACGATCCACCGTTCGTGTCTAATCTCAACATAGTACACTGCAACTTTCTTACAGCTGAAAAAACACAAATCTACCGTTTCACTCTGCTTCTGTCTACACTCGCCACATTTATTGCATAACAATCGAGTTGACGACGAGTAGTGGCGATTTGTAGATGGCTGAATTGCATTCGTGCGAGTCGAAATTATCTAGTGGGACAAAAGTTTGCCGCCAGCAGGGGTCGAACCTGCGACCTTGGGCTTATTAGACCCACGCTCTAACCGACTGAGCTATGGCGGCTCACGATCCACCGTTCGTGTCTAATCTCAACATAGTACACTGCAACTTTCTTACAGCTGAAAAAACACAAATCTACCGTTTCACTCTGCTTCTGTCTACACTCGCCACATTTATTGCATAACAATCGAGTTGACGACGAGTAGTGGCGATTTGTAGATGGCTGAATTGCATTCGTGCGAGTCGAAATTATCTAGTGGGACAAAAGTTTGCCGCCAGCAGGGGTCGAACCTGCGACCTTGGGCTTATTAGACCCACGCTCTAACCGACTGAGCTATGGCGGCTCACGATCCACCGTTCGTGTCTAATCTCAACATAGTACACTGCAACTTTCTTACAGCTGAAAAAACACAAATCTACCGTTTCACTCTGCTTCTGTCTACACTCGCCACATTTATTGCATAACAATCGAGTTGACGACGAGTAGTGGCGATTTGTAGATGGCTGAATTGCATTCGTGCGAGTCGAAATTATCTAGTGGGACAAAAGTTTGCCGCCAGCAGGGGTCGAACCTGCGACCTTGGGCTTATTAGACCCACGCTCTAACCGACTGAGCTATGGCGGCTCACGATCCACCGTTCGTGTCTAATCTCAACATAGTACACTGCAACTTTCTTACAGCTGAAAAAACACAAATCTACCGTTTCACTCTGCTTCTGTCTACACTCGCCACATTTATTGCATAACAATCGAGTTGACGACGAGTAGTGGCGATTTGTAGATGGCTGAATTGCATTCGTGCGAGTCGAAATTATCTAGTGGGACAAAAGTTTGCCGCCAGCAGGGGTCGAACCTGCGACCTT
Source organism: Heterorhabditis bacteriophora (assembly GCA_964036235.1). Classification (NCBI taxonomy): domain Eukaryota; kingdom Metazoa; phylum Nematoda; class Chromadorea; order Rhabditida; family Heterorhabditidae; genus Heterorhabditis; species Heterorhabditis bacteriophora. The sequence goes on along the minus strand of CAXIWP010000020.1, from coordinate 11,220 downwards.
GGGCTTATTAGACCCACGCTCTAACCGACTGAGCTATGGCGGCTCACGATCCACCGTTCGTGTCTAATCTCAACATAGTACACTGCAACTTTCTTACAGCTGAAAAAACACAAATCTACCGTTTCACTCTGCTTCTGTCTACACTCGCCACATTTATTGCATAACAATCGAGTTGACGACGAGTAGTGGCGATTTGTAGATGGCTGAATTGCATTCGTGCGAGTCGAAATTATCTAGTGGGACAAAAGTTTGCCGCCAGCAGGGGTCGAACCTGCGACCTTGGGCTTATTAGACCCACGCTCTAACCGACTGAGCTATGGCGGCTCACGATCCACCGTTCGTGTCTAATCTCAACATAGTACACTGCAACTTTCTTACAGCTGAAAAAACACAAATCTACCGTTTCACTCTGCTTCTGTCTACACTCGCCACATTTATTGCATAACAATCGAGTTGACGACGAGTAGTGGCGATTTGTAGATGGCTGAATTGCATTCGTGCGAGTCGAAATTATCTAGTGGGACAAAAGTTTGCCGCCAGCAGGGGTCGAACCTGCGACCTTGGGCTTATTAGACCCACGCTCTAACCGACTGAGCTATGGCGGCTCACGATCCACCGTTCGTGTCTAATCTCAACATAGTACACTGCAACTTTCTTACAGCTGAAAAAACACAAATCTACCGTTTCACTCTGCTTCTGTCTACACTCGCCACATTTATTGCATAACAATCGAGTTGACGACGAGTAGTGGCGATTTGTAGATGGCTGAATTGCATTCGTGCGAGTCGAAATTATCTAGTGGGACAAAAGTTTGCCGCCAGCAGGGGTCGAACCTGCGACCTTGGGCTTATTAGACCCACGCTCTAACCGACTGAGCTATGGCGGCTCACGATCCACCGTTCGTGTCTAATCTCAACATAGTACACTGCAACTTTCTTACAGCTGAAAAAACACAAATCTACCGTTTCACTCTGCTTCTGTCTACACTCGCCACATTTATTGCATAACAATCGAGTTGACGACGAGTAGTGGCGATTTGTAGATGGCTGAATTGCATTCGTGCGAGTCGAAATTATCTAGTGGGACAAAAGTTTGCCGCCAGCAGGGGTCGAACCTGCGACCTTGGGCTTATTAGACCCACGCTCTAACCGACTGAGCTATGGCGGCTCACGATCCACCGTTCGTGTCTAATCTCAACATAGTACACTGCAACTTTCTTACAGCTGAAAAAACACAAATCTACCGTTTCACTCTGCTTCTGTCTACACTCGCCACATTTATTGCATAACAATCGAGTTGACGACGAGTAGTGGCGATTTGTAGATGGCTGAATTGCATTCGTGCGAGTCGAAATTATCTAGTGGGACAAAAGTTTGCCGCCAGCAGGGGTCGAACCTGCGACCTTGGGCTTATTAGACCCACGCTCTAACCGACTGAGCTATGGCGGCTCACGATCCACCGTTCGTGTCTAATCTCAACATAGTACACTGCAACTTTCTTACAGCTGAAAAAACACAAATCTACCGTTTCACTCTGCTTCTGTCTACACTCGCCACATTTATTGCATAACAATCGAGTTGACGACGAGTAGTGGCGATTTGTAGATGGCTGAATTGCATTCGTGCGAGTCGAAATTATCTAGTGGGACAAAAGTTTGCCGCCAGCAGGGGTCGAACCTGCGACCTTGGGCTTATTAGACCCACGCTCTAACCGACTGAGCTATGGCGGCTCACGATCCACCGTTCGTGTCTAATCTCAACATAGTACACTGCAACTTTCTTACAGCTGAAAAAACACAAATCTACCGTTTCACTCTGCTTCTGTCTACACTCGCCACATTTATTGCATAACAATCGAGTTGACGACGAGTAGTGGCGATTTGTAGATGGCTGAATTGCATTCGTGCGAGTCGAAATTATCTAGTGGGACAAAAGTTTGCCGCCAGCAGGGGTCGAACCTGCGACCTTGGGCTTATTAGACCCACGCTCTAACCGACTGAGCTATGGCGGCTCACGATCCACCGTTCGTGTCTAATCTCAACATAGTACACTGCAACTTTCTTACAGCTGAAAAAACACAAATCTACCGTTTCACTCTGCTTCTGTCTACACTCGCCACATTTATTGCATAACAATCGAGTTGACGACGAGTAGTGGCGATTTGTAGATGGCTGAATTGCATTCGTGCGAGTCGAAATTATCTAGTGGGACAAAAGTTTGCCGCCAGCAGGGGTCGAACCTGCGACCTTGGGCTTATTAGACCCACGCTCTAACCGACTGAGCTATGGCGGCTCACGATCCACCGTTCGTGTCTAATCTCAACATAGTACACTGCAACTTTCTTACAGCTGAAAAAACACAAATCTACCGTTTCACTCTGCTTCTGTCTACACTCGCCACATTTATTGCATAACAATCGAGTTGACGACGAGTAGTGGCGATTTGTAGATGGCTGAATTGCATTCGTGCGAGTCGAAATTATCTAGTGGGACAAAAGTTTGCCGCCAGCAGGGGTCGAACCTGCGACCTTGGGCTTATTAGACCCACGCTCTAACCGACTGAGCTATGGCGGCTCACGATCCACCGTTCGTGTCTAATCTCAACATAGTACACTGCAACTTTCTTACAGCTGAAAAAACACAAATCTACCGTTTCACTCTGCTTCTGTCTACACTCGCCACATTTATTGCATAACAATCGAGTTGACGACGAGTAGTGGCGATTTGTAGATGGCTGAATTGCATTCGTGCGAGTCGAAATTATCTAGTGGGACAAAAGTTTGCCGCCAGCAGGGGTCGAACCTGCGACCTTGGGCTTATTAGACCCACGCTCTAACCGACTGAGCTATGGCGGCTCACGATCCACCGTTCGTGTCTAATCTCAACATAGTACACTGCAACTTTCTTACAGCTGAAAAAACACAAATCTACCGTTTCACTCTGCTTCTGTCTACACTCGCCACATTTATTGCATAACAATCGAGTTGACGACGAGTAGTGGCGATTTGTAGATGGCTGAATTGCATTCGTGCGAGTCGAAATTATCTAGTGGGACAAAAGTTTGCCGCCAGCAGGGGTCGAACCTGCGACCTTGGGCTTATTAGACCCACGCTCTAACCGACTGAGCTATGGCGGCTCACGATCCACCGTTCGTGTCTAATCTCAACATAGTACACTGCAACTTTCTTACAGCTGAAAAAACACAAATCTACCGTTTCACTCTGCTTCTGTCTACACTCGCCACATTTATTGCATAACAATCGAGTTGACGACGAGTAGTGGCGATTTGTAGATGGCTGAATTGCATTCGTGCGAGTCGAAATTATCTAGTGGGACAAAAGTTTGCCGCCAGCAGGGGTCGAACCTGCGACCTTGGGCTTATTAGACCCACGCTCTAACCGACTGAGCTATGGCGGCTCACGATCCACCGTTCGTGTCTAATCTCAACATAGTACACTGCAACTTTCTTACAGCTGAAAAAACACAAATCTACCGTTTCACTCTGCTTCTGTCTACACTCGCCACATTTATTGCATAACAATCGAGTTGACGACGAGTAGTGGCGATTTGTAGATGGCTGAATTGCATTCGTGCGAGTCGAAATTATCTAGTGGGACAAAAGTTTGCCGCCAGCAGGGGTCGAACCTGCGACCTTGGGCTTATTAGACCCACGCTCTAACCGACTGAGCTATGGCGGCTCACGATCCACCGTTCGTGTCTAATCTCAACATAGTACACTGCAACTTTCTTACAGCTGAAAAAACACAAATCTACCGTTTCACTCTGCTTCTGTCTACACTCGCCACATTTATTGCATAACAATCGAGTTGACGACGAGTAGTGGCGATTTGTAGATGGCTGAATTGCATTCGTGCGAGTCGAAATTATCTAGTGGGACAAAAGTTTGCCGCCAGCAGGGGTCGAACCTGCGACCTTGGGCTTATTAGACCCACGCTCTAACCGACTGAGCTATGGCGGCTCACGATCCACCGTTCGTGTCTAATCTCAACATAGTACACTGCAACTTTCTTACAGCTGAAAAAACACAAATCTACCGTTTCACTCTGCTTCTGTCTACACTCGCCACATTTATTGCATAACAATCGAGTTGACGACGAGTAGTGGCGATTTGTAGATGGCTGAATTGCATTCGTGCGAGTCGAAATTATCTAGTGGGACAAAAGTTTGCCGCCAGCAGGGGTCGAACCTGCGACCTTGGGCTTATTAGACCCACGCTCTAACCGACTGAGCTATGGCGGCTCACGATCCACCGTTCGTGTCTAATCTCAACATAGTACACTGCAACTTTCTTACAGCTGAAAAAACACAAATCTACCGTTTCACTCTGCTTCTGTCTACACTCGCCACATTTATTGCATAACAATCGAGTTGACGACGAGTAGTGGCGATTTGTAGATGGCTGAATTGCATTCGTGCGAGTCGAAATTATCTAGTGGGACAAAAGTTTGCCGCCAGCAGGGGTCGAACCTGCGACCTTGGGCTTATTAGACCCACGCTCTAACCGACTGAGCTATGGCGGCTCACGATCCACCGTTCGTGTCTAATCTCAACATAGTACACTGCAACTTTCTTACAGCTGAAAAAACACAAATCTACCGTTTCACTCTGCTTCTGTCTACACTCGCCACATTTATTGCATAACAATCGAGTTGACGACGAGTAGTGGCGATTTGTAGATGGCTGAATTGCATTCGTGCGAGTCGAAATTATCTAGTGGGACAAAAGTTTGCCGCCAGCAGGGGTCGAACCTGCGACCTTGGGCTTATTAGACCCACGCTCTAACCGACTGAGCTATGGCGGCTCACGATCCACCGTTCGTGTCTAATCTCAACATAGTACACTGCAACTTTCTTACAGCTGAAAAAACACAAATCTACCGTTTCACTCTGCTTCTGTCTACACTCGCCACATTTATTGCATAACAATCGAGTTGACGACGAGTAGTGGCGATTTGTAGATGGCTGAATTGCATTCGTGCGAGTCGAAATTATCTAGTGGGACAAAAGTTTGCCGCCAGCAGGGGTCGAACCTGCGACCTTGGGCTTATTAGACCCACGCTCTAACCGACTGAGCTATGGCGGCTCACGATCCACCGTTCGTGTCTAATCTCAACATAGTACACTGCAACTTTCTTACAGCTGAAAAAACACAAATCTACCGTTTCACTCTGCTTCTGTCTACACTCGCCACATTTATTGCATAACAATCGAGTTGACGACGAGTAGTGGCGATTTGTAGATGGCTGAATTGCATTCGTGCGAGTCGAAATTATCTAGTGGGACAAAAGTTTGCCGCCAGCAGGGGTCGAACCTGCGACCTTGGGCTTATTAGACCCACGCTCTAACCGACTGAGCTATGGCGGCTCACGATCCACCGTTCGTGTCTAATCTCAACATAGTACACTGCAACTTTCTTACAGCTGAAAAAACACAAATCTACCGTTTCACTCTGCTTCTGTCTACACTCGCCACATTTATTGCATAACAATCGAGTTGACGACGAGTAGTGGCGATTTGTAGATGGCTGAATTGCATTCGTGCGAGTCGAAATTATCTAGTGGGACAAAAGTTTGCCGCCAGCAGGGGTCGAACCTGCGACCTTGGGCTTATTAGACCCACGCTCTAACCGACTGAGCTATGGCGGCTCACGATCCACCGTTCGTGTCTAATCTCAACATAGTACACTGCAACTTTCTTACAGCTGAAAAAACACAAATCTACCGTTTCACTCTGCTTCTGTCTACACTCGCCACATTTATTGCATAACAATCGAGTTGACGACGAGTAGTGGCGATTTGTAGATGGCTGAATTGCATTCGTGCGAGTCGAAATTATCTAGTGGGACAAAAGTTTGCCGCCAGCAGGGGTCGAACCTGCGACCTTGGGCTTATTAGACCCACGCTCTAACCGACTGAGCTATGGCGGCTCACGATCCACCGTTCGTGTCTAATCTCAACATAGTACACTGCAACTTTCTTACAGCTGAAAAAACACAAATCTACCGTTTCACTCTGCTTCTGTCTACACTCGCCACATTTATTGCATAACAATCGAGTTGACGACGAGTAGTGGCGATTTGTAGATGGCTGAATTGCATTCGTGCGAGTCGAAATTATCTAGTGGGACAAAAGTTTGCCGCCAGCAGGGGTCGAACCTGCGACCTTGGGCTTATTAGACCCACGCTCTAACCGACTGAGCTATGGCGGCTCACGATCCACCGTTCGTGTCTAATCTCAACATAGTACACTGCAACTTTCTTACAGCTGAAAAAACACAAATCTACCGTTTCACTCTGCTTCTGTCTACACTCGCCACATTTATTGCATAACAATCGAGTTGACGACGAGTAGTGGCGATTTGTAGATGGCTGAATTGCATTCGTGCGAGTCGAAATTATCTAGTGGGACAAAAGTTTGCCGCCAGCAGGGGTCGAACCTGCGACCTTGGGCTTATTAGACCCACGCTCTAACCGACTGAGCTATGGCGGCTCACGATCCACCGTTCGTGTCTAATCTCAACATAGTACACTGCAACTTTCTTACAGCTGAAAAAACACAAATCTACCGTTTCACTCTGCTTCTGTCTACACTCGCCACATTTATTGCATAACAATCGAGTTGACGACGAGTAGTGGCGATTTGTAGATGGCTGAATTGCATTCGTGCGAGTCGAAATTATCTAGTGGGACAAAAGTTTGCCGCCAGCAGGGGTCGAACCTGCGACCTTGGGCTTATTAGACCCACGCTCTAACCGACTGAGCTATGGCGGCTCACGATCCACCGTTCGTGTCTAATCTCAACATAGTACACTGCAACTTTCTTACAGCTGAAAAAACACAAATCTACCGTTTCACTCTGCTTCTGTCTACACTCGCCACATTTATTGCATAACAATCGAGTTGACGACGAGTAGTGGCGATTTGTAGATGGCTGAATTGCATTCGTGCGAGTCGAAATTATCTAGTGGGACAAAAGTTTGCCGCCAGCAGGGGTCGAACCTGCGACCTTGGGCTTATTAGACCCACGCTCTAACCGACTGAGCTATGGCGGCTCACGATCCACCGTTCGTGTCTAATCTCAACATAGTACACTGCAACTTTCTTACAGCTGAAAAAACACAAATCTACCGTTTCACTCTGCTTCTGTCTACACTCGCCACATTTATTGCATAACAATCGAGTTGACGACGAGTAGTGGCGATTTGTAGATGGCTGAATTGCATTCGTGCGAGTCGAAATTATCTAGTGGGACAAAAGTTTGCCGCCAGCAGGGGTCGAACCTGCGACCTTGGGCTTATTAGACCCACGCTCTAACCGACTGAGCTATGGCGGCTCACGATCCACCGTTCGTGTCTAATCTCAACATAGTACACTGCAACTTTCTTACAGCTGAAAAAACACAAATCTACCGTTTCACTCTGCTTCTGTCTACACTCGCCACATTTATTGCATAACAATCGAGTTGACGACGAGTAGTGGCGATTTGTAGATGGCTGAATTGCATTCGTGCGAGTCGAAATTATCTAGTGGGACAAAAGTTTGCCGCCAGCAGGGGTCGAACCTGCGACCTTGGGCTTATTAGACCCACGCTCTAACCGACTGAGCTATGGCGGCTCACGATCCACCGTTCGTGTCTAATCTCAACATAGTACACTGCAACTTTCTTACAGCTGAAAAAACACAAATCTACCGTTTCACTCTGCTTCTGTCTACACTCGCCACATTTATTGCATAACAATCGAGTTGACGACGAGTAGTGGCGATTTGTAGATGGCTGAATTGCATTCGTGCGAGTCGAAATTATCTAGTGGGACAAAAGTTTGCCGCCAGCAGGGGTCGAACCTGCGACCTTGGGCTTATTAGACCCACGCTCTAACCGACTGAGCTATGGCGGCTCACGATCCACCGTTCGTGTCTAATCTCAACATAGTACACTGCAACTTTCTTACAGCTGAAAAAACACAAATCTACCGTTTCACTCTGCTTCTGTCTACACTCGCCACATTTATTGCATAACAATCGAGTTGACGACGAGTAGTGGCGATTTGTAGATGGCTGAATTGCATTCGTGCGAGTCGAAATTATCTAGTGGGACAAAAGTTTGCCGCCAGCAGGGGTCGAACCTGCGACCTTGGGCTTATTAGACCCACGCTCTAACCGACTGAGCTATGGCGGCTCACGATCCACCGTTCGTGTCTAATCTCAACATAGTACACTGCAACTTTCTTACAGCTGAAAAAACACAAATCTACCGTTTCACTCTGCTTCTGTCTACACTCGCCACATTTATTGCATAACAATCGAGTTGACGACGAGTAGTGGCGATTTGTAGATGGCTGAATTGCATTCGTGCGAGTCGAAATTATCTAGTGGGACAAAAGTTTGCCGCCAGCAGGGGTCGAACCTGCGACCTTGGGCTTATTAGACCCACGCTCTAACCGACTGAGCTATGGCGGCTCACGATCCACCGTTCGTGTCTAATCTCAACATAGTACACTGCAACTTTCTTACAGCTGAAAAAACACAAATCTACCGTTTCACTCTGCTTCTGTCTACACTCGCCACATTTATTGCATAACAATCGAGTTGACGACGAGTAGTGGCGATTTGTAGATGGCTGAATTGCATTCGTGCGAGTCGAAATTATCTAGTGGGACAAAAGTTTGCCGCCAGCAGGGGTCGAACCTGCGACCTTGGGCTTATTAGACCCACGCTCTAACCGACTGAGCTATGGCGGCTCACGATCCACCGTTCGTGTCTAATCTCAACATAGTACACTGCAACTTTCTTACAGCTGAAAAAACACAAATCTACCGTTTCACTCTGCTTCTGTCTACACTCGCCACATTTATTGCATAACAATCGAGTTGACGACGAGTAGTGGCGATTTGTAGATGGCTGAATTGCATTCGTGCGAGTCGAAATTATCTAGTGGGACAAAAGTTTGCCGCCAGCAGGGGTCGAACCTGCGACCTTGGGCTTATTAGACCCACGCTCTAACCGACTGAGCTATGGCGGCTCACGATCCACCGTTCGTGTCTAATCTCAACATAGTACACTGCAACTTTCTTACAGCTGAAAAAACACAAATCTACCGTTTCACTCTGCTTCTGTCTACACTCGCCACATTTATTGCATAACAATCGAGTTGACGACGAGTAGTGGCGATTTGTAGATGGCTGAATTGCATTCGTGCGAGTCGAAATTATCTAGTGGGACAAAAGTTTGCCGCCAGCAGGGGTCGAACCTGCGACCTTGGGCTTATTAGACCCACGCTCTAACCGACTGAGCTATGGCGGCTCACGATCCACCGTTCGTGTCTAATCTCAACATAGTACACTGCAACTTTCTTACAGCTGAAAAAACACAAATCTACCGTTTCACTCTGCTTCTGTCTACACTCGCCACATTTATTGCATAACAATCGAGTTGACGACGAGTAGTGGCGATTTGTAGATGGCTGAATTGCATTCGTGCGAGTCGAAATTATCTAGTGGGACAAAAGTTTGCCGCCAGCAGGGGTCGAACCTGCGACCTTGGGCTTATTAGACCCACGCTCTAACCGACTGAGCTATGGCGGCTCACGATCCACCGTTCGTGTCTAATCTCAACATAGTACACTGCAACTTTCTTACAGCTGAAAAAACACAAATCTACCGTTTCACTCTGCTTCTGTCTACACTCGCCACATTTATTGCATAACAATCGAGTTGACGACGAGTAGTGGCGATTTGTAGATGGCTGAATTGCATTCGTGCGAGTCGAAATTATCTAGTGGGACAAAAGTTTGCCGCCAGCAGGGGTCGAACCTGCGACCTTGGGCTTATTAGACCCACGCTCTAACCGACTGAGCTATGGCGGCTCACGATCCACCGTTCGTGTCTAATCTCAACATAGTACACTGCAACTTTCTTACAGCTGAAAAAACACAAATCTACCGTTTCACTCTGCTTCTGTCTACACTCGCCACATTTATTGCATAACAATCGAGTTGACGACGAGTAGTGGCGATTTGTAGATGGCTGAATTGCATTCGTGCGAGTCGAAATTATCTAGTGGGACAAAAGTTTGCCGCCAGCAGGGGTCGAACCTGCGACCTTGGGCTTATTAGACCCACGCTCTAACCGACTGAGCTATGGCGGCTCACGATCCACCGTTCGTGTCTAATCTCAACATAGTACACTGCAACTTTCTTACAGCTGAAAAAACACAAATCTACCGTTTCACTCTGCTTCTGTCTACACTCGCCACATTTATTGCATAACAATCGAGTTGACGACGAGTAGTGGCGATTTGTAGATGGCTGAATTGCATTCGTGCGAGTCGAAATTATCTAGTGGGACAAAAGTTTGCCGCCAGCAGGGGTCGAACCTGCGACCTTGGGCTTATTAGACCCACGCTCTAACCGACTGAGCTATGGCGGCTCACGATCCACCGTTCGTGTCTAATCTCAACATAGTACACTGCAACTTTCTTACAGCTGAAAAAACACAAATCTACCGTTTCACTCTGCTTCTGTCTACACTCGCCACATTTATTGCATAACAATCGAGTTGACGACGAGTAGTGGCGATTTGTAGATGGCTGAATTGCATTCGTGCGAGTCGAAATTATCTAGTGGGACAAAAGTTTGCCGCCAGCAGGGGTCGAACCTGCGACCTTGGGCTTATTAGACCCACGCTCTAACCGACTGAGCTATGGCGGCTCACGATCCACCGTTCGTGTCTAATCTCAACATAGTACACTGCAACTTTCTTACAGCTGAAAAAACACAAATCTACCGTTTCACTCTGCTTCTGTCTACACTCGCCACATTTATTGCATAACAATCGAGTTGACGACGAGTAGTGGCGATTTGTAGATGGCTGAATTGCATTCGTGCGAGTCGAAATTATCTAGTGGGACAAAAGTTTGCCGCCAGCAGGGGTCGAACCTGCGACCTTGGGCTTATTAGACCCACGCTCTAACCGACTGAGCTATGGCGGCTCACGATCCACCGTTCGTGTCTAATCTCAACATAGTACACTGCAACTTTCTTACAGCTGAAAAAACACAAATCGTACCGTTTACTCTGCTTCTGTCTACACTCGCCACATTTATTGCATAACAATCGAGTTGACGACGAGTAGTGGCGATTTGTAGATGGCTGAATTGCATTCGTGCGAGTCGAAATTATCTAGTGGGACAAAAGTTTGCCGCCAGCA
>CAXIWP010000019.1:0-28479 GCA_964036235.1 Heterorhabditis bacteriophora | reverse complement strand
GCAAACTTTTGTCCCACTAGATAATTTCGACTCGCACGAATGCAATTCAGCCATCTACAAATCGCCACTACTCGTCGTCAACTCGATTGTTATGCAATAAATGTGGCGAGTGTAGACAGAAGCAGAGTGAAACGGTAGATTTGTGTTTTTTCAGCTGTAAGAAAGTTGCAGTGTACTATGTTGAGATTAGACACGAACGGTGGATCGTGAGCCGCCATAGCTCAGTCGGTTAGAGCGTGGGTCTAATAAGCCCAAGGTCGCAGGTTCGACCCCTGCTGGCGGCAAACTTTTGTCCCACTAGATAATTTCGACTCGCACGAATGCAATTCAGCCATCTACAAATCGCCACTACTCGTCGTCAACTCGATTGTTATGCAATAAATGTGGCGAGTGTAGACAGAAGCAGAGTGAAACGGTAGATTTGTGTTTTTTCAGCTGTAAGAAAGTTGCAGTGTACTATGTTGAGATTAGACACGAACGGTGGATCGTGAGCCGCCATAGCTCAGTCGGTTAGAGCGTGGGTCTAATAAGCCCAAGGTCGCAGGTTCGACCCCTGCTGGCGGCAAACTTTTGTCCCACTAGATAATTTCGACTCGCACGAATGCAATTCAGCCATCTACAAATCGCCACTACTCGTCGTCAACTCGATTGTTATGCAATAAATGTGGCGAGTGTAGACAGAAGCAGAGTGAAACGGTAGATTTGTGTTTTTTCAGCTGTAAGAAAGTTGCAGTGTACTATGTTGAGATTAGACACGAACGGTGGATCGTGAGCCGCCATAGCTCAGTCGGTTAGAGCGTGGGTCTAATAAGCCCAAGGTCGCAGGTTCGACCCCTGCTGGCGGCAAACTTTTGTCCCACTAGATAATTTCGACTCGCACGAATGCAATTCAGCCATCTACAAATCGCCACTACTCGTCGTCAACTCGATTGTTATGCAATAAATGTGGCGAGTGTAGACAGAAGCAGAGTGAAACGGTAGATTTGTGTTTTTTCAGCTGTAAGAAAGTTGCAGTGTACTATGTTGAGATTAGACACGAACGGTGGATCGTGAGCCGCCATAGCTCAGTCGGTTAGAGCGTGGGTCTAATAAGCCCAAGGTCGCAGGTTCGACCCCTGCTGGCGGCAAACTTTTGTCCCACTAGATAATTTCGACTCGCACGAATGCAATTCAGCCATCTACAAATCGCCACTACTCGTCGTCAACTCGATTGTTATGCAATAAATGTGGCGAGTGTAGACAGAAGCAGAGTGAAACGGTAGATTTGTGTTTTTTCAGCTGTAAGAAAGTTGCAGTGTACTATGTTGAGATTAGACACGAACGGTGGATCGTGAGCCGCCATAGCTCAGTCGGTTAGAGCGTGGGTCTAATAAGCCCAAGGTCGCAGGTTCGACCCCTGCTGGCGGCAAACTTTTGTCCCACTAGATAATTTCGACTCGCACGAATGCAATTCAGCCATCTACAAATCGCCACTACTCGTCGTCAACTCGATTGTTATGCAATAAATGTGGCGAGTGTAGACAGAAGCAGAGTGAAACGGTAGATTTGTGTTTTTTCAGCTGTAAGAAAGTTGCAGTGTACTATGTTGAGATTAGACACGAACGGTGGATCGTGAGCCGCCATAGCTCAGTCGGTTAGAGCGTGGGTCTAATAAGCCCAAGGTCGCAGGTTCGACCCCTGCTGGCGGCAAACTTTTGTCCCACTAGATAATTTCGACTCGCACGAATGCAATTCAGCCATCTACAAATCGCCACTACTCGTCGTCAACTCGATTGTTATGCAATAAATGTGGCGAGTGTAGACAGAAGCAGAGTGAAACGGTAGATTTGTGTTTTTTCAGCTGTAAGAAAGTTGCAGTGTACTATGTTGAGATTAGACACGAACGGTGGATCGTGAGCCGCCATAGCTCAGTCGGTTAGAGCGTGGGTCTAATAAGCCCAAGGTCGCAGGTTCGACCCCTGCTGGCGGCAAACTTTTGTCCCACTAGATAATTTCGACTCGCACGAATGCAATTCAGCCATCTACAAATCGCCACTACTCGTCGTCAACTCGATTGTTATGCAATAAATGTGGCGAGTGTAGACAGAAGCAGAGTGAAACGGTAGATTTGTGTTTTTTCAGCTGTAAGAAAGTTGCAGTGTACTATGTTGAGATTAGACACGAACGGTGGATCGTGAGCCGCCATAGCTCAGTCGGTTAGAGCGTGGGTCTAATAAGCCCAAGGTCGCAGGTTCGACCCCTGCTGGCGGCAAACTTTTGTCCCACTAGATAATTTCGACTCGCACGAATGCAATTCAGCCATCTACAAATCGCCACTACTCGTCGTCAACTCGATTGTTATGCAATAAATGTGGCGAGTGTAGACAGAAGCAGAGTGAAACGGTAGATTTGTGTTTTTTCAGCTGTAAGAAAGTTGCAGTGTACTATGTTGAGATTAGACACGAACGGTGGATCGTGAGCCGCCATAGCTCAGTCGGTTAGAGCGTGGGTCTAATAAGCCCAAGGTCGCAGGTTCGACCCCTGCTGGCGGCAAACTTTTGTCCCACTAGATAATTTCGACTCGCACGAATGCAATTCAGCCATCTACAAATCGCCACTACTCGTCGTCAACTCGATTGTTATGCAATAAATGTGGCGAGTGTAGACAGAAGCAGAGTGAAACGGTAGATTTGTGTTTTTTCAGCTGTAAGAAAGTTGCAGTGTACTATGTTGAGATTAGACACGAACGGTGGATCGTGAGCCGCCATAGCTCAGTCGGTTAGAGCGTGGGTCTAATAAGCCCAAGGTCGCAGGTTCGACCCCTGCTGGCGGCAAACTTTTGTCCCACTAGATAATTTCGACTCGCACGAATGCAATTCAGCCATCTACAAATCGCCACTACTCGTCGTCAACTCGATTGTTATGCAATAAATGTGGCGAGTGTAGACAGAAGCAGAGTGAAACGGTAGATTTGTGTTTTTTCAGCTGTAAGAAAGTTGCAGTGTACTATGTTGAGATTAGACACGAACGGTGGATCGTGAGCCGCCATAGCTCAGTCGGTTAGAGCGTGGGTCTAATAAGCCCAAGGTCGCAGGTTCGACCCCTGCTGGCGGCAAACTTTTGTCCCACTAGATAATTTCGACTCGCACGAATGCAATTCAGCCATCTACAAATCGCCACTACTCGTCGTCAACTCGATTGTTATGCAATAAATGTGGCGAGTGTAGACAGAAGCAGAGTGAAACGGTAGATTTGTGTTTTTTCAGCTGTAAGAAAGTTGCAGTGTACTATGTTGAGATTAGACACGAACGGTGGATCGTGAGCCGCCATAGCTCAGTCGGTTAGAGCGTGGGTCTAATAAGCCCAAGGTCGCAGGTTCGACCCCTGCTGGCGGCAAACTTTTGTCCCACTAGATAATTTCGACTCGCACGAATGCAATTCAGCCATCTACAAATCGCCACTACTCGTCGTCAACTCGATTGTTATGCAATAAATGTGGCGAGTGTAGACAGAAGCAGAGTGAAACGGTAGATTTGTGTTTTTTCAGCTGTAAGAAAGTTGCAGTGTACTATGTTGAGATTAGACACGAACGGTGGATCGTGAGCCGCCATAGCTCAGTCGGTTAGAGCGTGGGTCTAATAAGCCCAAGGTCGCAGGTTCGACCCCTGCTGGCGGCAAACTTTTGTCCCACTAGATAATTTCGACTCGCACGAATGCAATTCAGCCATCTACAAATCGCCACTACTCGTCGTCAACTCGATTGTTATGCAATAAATGTGGCGAGTGTAGACAGAAGCAGAGTGAAACGGTAGATTTGTGTTTTTTCAGCTGTAAGAAAGTTGCAGTGTACTATGTTGAGATTAGACACGAACGGTGGATCGTGAGCCGCCATAGCTCAGTCGGTTAGAGCGTGGGTCTAATAAGCCCAAGGTCGCAGGTTCGACCCCTGCTGGCGGCAAACTTTTGTCCCACTAGATAATTTCGACTCGCACGAATGCAATTCAGCCATCTACAAATCGCCACTACTCGTCGTCAACTCGATTGTTATGCAATAAATGTGGCGAGTGTAGACAGAAGCAGAGTGAAACGGTAGATTTGTGTTTTTTCAGCTGTAAGAAAGTTGCAGTGTACTATGTTGAGATTAGACACGAACGGTGGATCGTGAGCCGCCATAGCTCAGTCGGTTAGAGCGTGGGTCTAATAAGCCCAAGGTCGCAGGTTCGACCCCTGCTGGCGGCAAACTTTTGTCCCACTAGATAATTTCGACTCGCACGAATGCAATTCAGCCATCTACAAATCGCCACTACTCGTCGTCAACTCGATTGTTATGCAATAAATGTGGCGAGTGTAGACAGAAGCAGAGTGAAACGGTAGATTTGTGTTTTTTCAGCTGTAAGAAAGTTGCAGTGTACTATGTTGAGATTAGACACGAACGGTGGATCGTGAGCCGCCATAGCTCAGTCGGTTAGAGCGTGGGTCTAATAAGCCCAAGGTCGCAGGTTCGACCCCTGCTGGCAAACTTTTGTCCCACTAGATAATTTCGACTCGCACGAATGCAATTCAGCCATCTACAAATCGCCACTACTCGTCGTCAACTCGATTGTTATGCAATAAATGTGGCGAGTGTAGACAGAAGCAGAGTGAAACGGTAGATTTGTGTTTTTTCAGCTGTAAGAAAGTTGCAGTGTACTATGTTGAGATTAGACACGAACGGTGGATCGTGAGCCGCCATAGCTCAGTCGGTTAGAGCGTGGGTCTAATAAGCCCAAGGTCGCAGGTTCGACCCCTGCTGGCGGCAAACTTTTGTCCCACTAGATAATTTCGACTCGCACGAATGCAATTCAGCCATCTACAAATCGCCACTACTCGTCGTCAACTCGATTGTTATGCAATAAATGTGGCGAGTGTAGACAGAAGCAGAGTGAAACGGTAGATTTGTGTTTTTTCAGCTGTAAGAAAGTTGCAGTGTACTATGTTGAGATTAGACACGAACGGTGGATCGTGAGCCGCCATAGCTCAGTCGGTTAGAGCGTGGGTCTAATAAGCCCAAGGTCGCAGGTTCGACCCCTGCTGGCGGCAAACTTTTGTCCCACTAGATAATTTCGACTCGCACGAATGCAATTCAGCCATCTACAAATCGCCACTACTCGTCGTCAACTCGATTGTTATGCAATAAATGTGGCGAGTGTAGACAGAAGCAGAGTGAAACGGTAGATTTGTGTTTTTTCAGCTGTAAGAAAGTTGCAGTGTACTATGTTGAGATTAGACACGAACGGTGGATCGTGAGCCGCCATAGCTCAGTCGGTTAGAGCGTGGGTCTAATAAGCCCAAGGTCGCAGGTTCGACCCCTGCTGGCGGCAAACTTTTGTCCCACTAGATAATTTCGACTCGCACGAATGCAATTCAGCCATCTACAAATCGCCACTACTCGTCGTCAACTCGATTGTTATGCAATAAATGTGGCGAGTGTAGACAGAAGCAGAGTGAAACGGTAGATTTGTGTTTTTTCAGCTGTAAGAAAGTTGCAGTGTACTATGTTGAGATTAGACACGAACGGTGGATCGTGAGCCGCCATAGCTCAGTCGGTTAGAGCGTGGGTCTAATAAGCCCAAGGTCGCAGGTTCGACCCCTGCTGGCGGCAAACTTTTGTCCCACTAGATAATTTCGACTCGCACGAATGCAATTCAGCCATCTACAAATCGCCACTACTCGTCGTCAACTCGATTGTTATGCAATAAATGTGGCGAGTGTAGACAGAAGCAGAGTGAAACGGTAGATTTGTGTTTTTTCAGCTGTAAGAAAGTTGCAGTGTACTATGTTGAGATTAGACACGAACGGTGGATCGTGAGCCGCCATAGCTCAGTCGGTTAGAGCGTGGGTCTAATAAGCCCAAGGTCGCAGGTTCGACCCCTGCTGGCGGCAAACTTTTGTCCCACTAGATAATTTCGACTCGCACGAATGCAATTCAGCCATCTACAAATCGCCACTACTCGTCGTCAACTCGATTGTTATGCAATAAATGTGGCGAGTGTAGACAGAAGCAGAGTGAAACGGTAGATTTGTGTTTTTTCAGCTGTAAGAAAGTTGCAGTGTACTATGTTGAGATTAGACACGAACGGTGGATCGTGAGCCGCCATAGCTCAGTCGGTTAGAGCGTGGGTCTAATAAGCCCAAGGTCGCAGGTTCGACCCCTGCTGGCGGCAAACTTTTGTCCCACTAGATAATTTCGACTCGCACGAATGCAATTCAGCCATCTACAAATCGCCACTACTCGTCGTCAACTCGATTGTTATGCAATAAATGTGGCGAGTGTAGACAGAAGCAGAGTGAAACGGTAGATTTGTGTTTTTTCAGCTGTAAGAAAGTTGCAGTGTACTATGTTGAGATTAGACACGAACGGTGGATCGTGAGCCGCCATAGCTCAGTCGGTTAGAGCGTGGGTCTAATAAGCCCAAGGTCGCAGGTTCGACCCCTGCTGGCGGCAAACTTTTGTCCCACTAGATAATTTCGACTCGCACGAATGCAATTCAGCCATCTACAAATCGCCACTACTCGTCGTCAACTCGATTGTTATGCAATAAATGTGGCGAGTGTAGACAGAAGCAGAGTGAAACGGTAGATTTGTGTTTTTTCAGCTGTAAGAAAGTTGCAGTGTACTATGTTGAGATTAGACACGAACGGTGGATCGTGAGCCGCCATAGCTCAGTCGGTTAGAGCGTGGGTCTAATAAGCCCAAGGTCGCAGGTTCGACCCCTGCTGGCGGCAAACTTTTGTCCCACTAGATAATTTCGACTCGCACGAATGCAATTCAGCCATCTACAAATCGCCACTACTCGTCGTCAACTCGATTGTTATGCAATAAATGTGGCGAGTGTAGACAGAAGCAGAGTGAAACGGTAGATTTGTGTTTTTTCAGCTGTAAGAAAGTTGCAGTGTACTATGTTGAGATTAGACACGAACGGTGGATCGTGAGCCGCCATAGCTCAGTCGGTTAGAGCGTGGGTCTAATAAGCCCAAGGTCGCAGGTTCGACCCCTGCTGGCGGCAAACTTTTGTCCCACTAGATAATTTCGACTCGCACGAATGCAATTCAGCCATCTACAAATCGCCACTACTCGTCGTCAACTCGATTGTTATGCAATAAATGTGGCGAGTGTAGACAGAAGCAGAGTGAAACGGTAGATTTGTGTTTTTTCAGCTGTAAGAAAGTTGCAGTGTACTATGTTGAGATTAGACACGAACGGTGGATCGTGAGCCGCCATAGCTCAGTCGGTTAGAGCGTGGGTCTAATAAGCCCAAGGTCGCAGGTTCGACCCCTGCTGGCGGCAAACTTTTGTCCCACTAGATAATTTCGACTCGCACGAATGCAATTCAGCCATCTACAAATCGCCACTACTCGTCGTCAACTCGATTGTTATGCAATAAATGTGGCGAGTGTAGACAGAAGCAGAGTGAAACGGTAGATTTGTGTTTTTTCAGCTGTAAGAAAGTTGCAGTGTACTATGTTGAGATTAGACACGAACGGTGGATCGTGAGCCGCCATAGCTCAGTCGGTTAGAGCGTGGGTCTAATAAGCCCAAGGTCGCAGGTTCGACCCCTGCTGGCGGCAAACTTTTGTCCCACTAGATAATTTCGACTCGCACGAATGCAATTCAGCCATCTACAAATCGCCACTACTCGTCGTCAACTCGATTGTTATGCAATAAATGTGGCGAGTGTAGACAGAAGCAGAGTGAAACGGTAGATTTGTGTTTTTTCAGCTGTAAGAAAGTTGCAGTGTACTATGTTGAGATTAGACACGAACGGTGGATCGTGAGCCGCCATAGCTCAGTCGGTTAGAGCGTGGGTCTAATAAGCCCAAGGTCGCAGGTTCGACCCCTGCTGGCGGCAAACTTTTGTCCCACTAGATAATTTCGACTCGCACGAATGCAATTCAGCCATCTACAAATCGCCACTACTCGTCGTCAACTCGATTGTTATGCAATAAATGTGGCGAGTGTAGACAGAAGCAGAGTGAAACGGTAGATTTGTGTTTTTTCAGCTGTAAGAAAGTTGCAGTGTACTATGTTGAGATTAGACACGAACGGTGGATCGTGAGCCGCCATAGCTCAGTCGGTTAGAGCGTGGGTCTAATAAGCCCAAGGTCGCAGGTTCGACCCCTGCTGGCGGCAAACTTTTGTCCCACTAGATAATTTCGACTCGCACGAATGCAATTCAGCCATCTACAAATCGCCACTACTCGTCGTCAACTCGATTGTTATGCAATAAATGTGGCGAGTGTAGACAGAAGCAGAGTGAAACGGTAGATTTGTGTTTTTTCAGCTGTAAGAAAGTTGCAGTGTACTATGTTGAGATTAGACACGAACGGTGGATCGTGAGCCGCCATAGCTCAGTCGGTTAGAGCGTGGGTCTAATAAGCCCAAGGTCGCAGGTTCGACCCCTGCTGGCGGCAAACTTTTGTCCCACTAGATAATTTCGACTCGCACGAATGCAATTCAGCCATCTACAAATCGCCACTACTCGTCGTCAACTCGATTGTTATGCAATAAATGTGGCGAGTGTAGACAGAAGCAGAGTGAAACGGTAGATTTGTGTTTTTTCAGCTGTAAGAAAGTTGCAGTGTACTATGTTGAGATTAGACACGAACGGTGGATCGTGAGCCGCCATAGCTCAGTCGGTTAGAGCGTGGGTCTAATAAGCCCAAGGTCGCAGGTTCGACCCCTGCTGGCGGCAAACTTTTGTCCCACTAGATAATTTCGACTCGCACGAATGCAATTCAGCCATCTACAAATCGCCACTACTCGTCGTCAACTCGATTGTTATGCAATAAATGTGGCGAGTGTAGACAGAAGCAGAGTGAAACGGTAGATTTGTGTTTTTTCAGCTGTAAGAAAGTTGCAGTGTACTATGTTGAGATTAGACACGAACGGTGGATCGTGAGCCGCCATAGCTCAGTCGGTTAGAGCGTGGGTCTAATAAGCCCAAGGTCGCAGGTTCGACCCCTGCTGGCGGCAAACTTTTGTCCCACTAGATAATTTCGACTCGCACGAATGCAATTCAGCCATCTACAAATCGCCACTACTCGTCGTCAACTCGATTGTTATGCAATAAATGTGGCGAGTGTAGACAGAAGCAGAGTGAAACGGTAGATTTGTGTTTTTTCAGCTGTAAGAAAGTTGCAGTGTACTATGTTGAGATTAGACACGAACGGTGGATCGTGAGCCGCCATAGCTCAGTCGGTTAGAGCGTGGGTCTAATAAGCCCAAGGTCGCAGGTTCGACCCCTGCTGGCGGCAAACTTTTGTCCCACTAGATAATTTCGACTCGCACGAATGCAATTCAGCCATCTACAAATCGCCACTACTCGTCGTCAACTCGATTGTTATGCAATAAATGTGGCGAGTGTAGACAGAAGCAGAGTGAAACGGTAGATTTGTGTTTTTTCAGCTGTAAGAAAGTTGCAGTGTACTATGTTGAGATTAGACACGAACGGTGGATCGTGAGCCGCCATAGCTCAGTCGGTTAGAGCGTGGGTCTAATAAGCCCAAGGTCGCAGGTTCGACCCCTGCTGGCGGCAAACTTTTGTCCCACTAGATAATTTCGACTCGCACGAATGCAATTCAGCCATCTACAAATCGCCACTACTCGTCGTCAACTCGATTGTTATGCAATAAATGTGGCGAGTGTAGACAGAAGCAGAGTGAAACGGTAGATTTGTGTTTTTTCAGCTGTAAGAAAGTTGCAGTGTACTATGTTGAGATTAGACACGAACGGTGGATCGTGAGCCGCCATAGCTCAGTCGGTTAGAGCGTGGGTCTAATAAGCCCAAGGTCGCAGGTTCGACCCCTGCTGGCGGCAAACTTTTGTCCCACTAGATAATTTCGACTCGCACGAATGCAATTCAGCCATCTACAAATCGCCACTACTCGTCGTCAACTCGATTGTTATGCAATAAATGTGGCGAGTGTAGACAGAAGCAGAGTGAAACGGTAGATTTGTGTTTTTTCAGCTGTAAGAAAGTTGCAGTGTACTATGTTGAGATTAGACACGAACGGTGGATCGTGAGCCGCCATAGCTCAGTCGGTTAGAGCGTGGGTCTAATAAGCCCAAGGTCGCAGGTTCGACCCCTGCTGGCGGCAAACTTTTGTCCCACTAGATAATTTCGACTCGCACGAATGCAATTCAGCCATCTACAAATCGCCACTACTCGTCGTCAACTCGATTGTTATGCAATAAATGTGGCGAGTGTAGACAGAAGCAGAGTGAAACGGTAGATTTGTGTTTTTTCAGCTGTAAGAAAGTTGCAGTGTACTATGTTGAGATTAGACACGAACGGTGGATCGTGAGCCGCCATAGCTCAGTCGGTTAGAGCGTGGGTCTAATAAGCCCAAGGTCGCAGGTTCGACCCCTGCTGGCGGCAAACTTTTGTCCCACTAGATAATTTCGACTCGCACGAATGCAATTCAGCCATCTACAAATCGCCACTACTCGTCGTCAACTCGATTGTTATGCAATAAATGTGGCGAGTGTAGACAGAAGCAGAGTGAAACGGTAGATTTGTGTTTTTTCAGCTGTAAGAAAGTTGCAGTGTACTATGTTGAGATTAGACACGAACGGTGGATCGTGAGCCGCCATAGCTCAGTCGGTTAGAGCGTGGGTCTAATAAGCCCAAGGTCGCAGGTTCGACCCCTGCTGGCGGCAAACTTTTGTCCCACTAGATAATTTCGACTCGCACGAATGCAATTCAGCCATCTACAAATCGCCACTACTCGTCGTCAACTCGATTGTTATGCAATAAATGTGGCGAGTGTAGACAGAAGCAGAGTGAAACGGTAGATTTGTGTTTTTTCAGCTGTAAGAAAGTTGCAGTGTACTATGTTGAGATTAGACACGAACGGTGGATCGTGAGCCGCCATAGCTCAGTCGGTTAGAGCGTGGGTCTAATAAGCCCAAGGTCGCAGGTTCGACCCCTGCTGGCGGCAAACTTTTGTCCCACTAGATAATTTCGACTCGCACGAATGCAATTCAGCCATCTACAAATCGCCACTACTCGTCGTCAACTCGATTGTTATGCAATAAATGTGGCGAGTGTAGACAGAAGCAGAGTGAAACGGTAGATTTGTGTTTTTTCAGCTGTAAGAAAGTTGCAGTGTACTATGTTGAGATTAGACACGAACGGTGGATCGTGAGCCGCCATAGCTCAGTCGGTTAGAGCGTGGGTCTAATAAGCCCAAGGTCGCAGGTTCGACCCCTGCTGGCGGCAAACTTTTGTCCCACTAGATAATTTCGACTCGCACGAATGCAATTCAGCCATCTACAAATCGCCACTACTCGTCGTCAACTCGATTGTTATGCAATAAATGTGGCGAGTGTAGACAGAAGCAGAGTGAAACGGTAGATTTGTGTTTTTTCAGCTGTAAGAAAGTTGCAGTGTACTATGTTGAGATTAGACACGAACGGTGGATCGTGAGCCGCCATAGCTCAGTCGGTTAGAGCGTGGGTCTAATAAGCCCAAGGTCGCAGGTTCGACCCCTGCTGGCGGCAAACTTTTGTCCCACTAGATAATTTCGACTCGCACGAATGCAATTCAGCCATCTACAAATCGCCACTACTCGTCGTCAACTCGATTGTTATGCAATAAATGTGGCGAGTGTAGACAGAAGCAGAGTGAAACGGTAGATTTGTGTTTTTTCAGCTGTAAGAAAGTTGCAGTGTACTATGTTGAGATTAGACACGAACGGTGGATCGTGAGCCGCCATAGCTCAGTCGGTTAGAGCGTGGGTCTAATAAGCCCAAGGTCGCAGGTTCGACCCCTGCTGGCGGCAAACTTTTGTCCCACTAGATAATTTCGACTCGCACGAATGCAATTCAGCCATCTACAAATCGCCACTACTCGTCGTCAACTCGATTGTTATGCAATAAATGTGGCGAGTGTAGACAGAAGCAGAGTGAAACGGTAGATTTGTGTTTTTTCAGCTGTAAGAAAGTTGCAGTGTACTATGTTGAGATTAGACACGAACGGTGGATCGTGAGCCGCCATAGCTCAGTCGGTTAGAGCGTGGGTCTAATAAGCCCAAGGTCGCAGGTTCGACCCCTGCTGGCGGCAAACTTTTGTCCCACTAGATAATTTCGACTCGCACGAATGCAATTCAGCCATCTACAAATCGCCACTACTCGTCGTCAACTCGATTGTTATGCAATAAATGTGGCGAGTGTAGACAGAAGCAGAGTGAAACGGTAGATTTGTGTTTTTTCAGCTGTAAGAAAGTTGCAGTGTACTATGTTGAGATTAGACACGAACGGTGGATCGTGAGCCGCCATAGCTCAGTCGGTTAGAGCGTGGGTCTAATAAGCCCAAGGTCGCAGGTTCGACCCCTGCTGGCGGCAAACTTTTGTCCCACTAGATAATTTCGACTCGCACGAATGCAATTCAGCCATCTACAAATCGCCACTACTCGTCGTCAACTCGATTGTTATGCAATAAATGTGGCGAGTGTAGACAGAAGCAGAGTGAAACGGTAGATTTGTGTTTTTTCAGCTGTAAGAAAGTTGCAGTGTACTATGTTGAGATTAGACACGAACGGTGGATCGTGAGCCGCCATAGCTCAGTCGGTTAGAGCGTGGGTCTAATAAGCCCAAGGTCGCAGGTTCGACCCCTGCTGGCGGCAAACTTTTGTCCCACTAGATAATTTCGACTCGCACGAATGCAATTCAGCCATCTACAAATCGCCACTACTCGTCGTCAACTCGATTGTTATGCAATAAATGTGGCGAGTGTAGACAGAAGCAGAGTGAAACGGTAGATTTGTGTTTTTTCAGCTGTAAGAAAGTTGCAGTGTACTATGTTGAGATTAGACACGAACGGTGGATCGTGAGCCGCCATAGCTCAGTCGGTTAGAGCGTGGGTCTAATAAGCCCAAGGTCGCAGGTTCGACCCCTGCTGGCGGCAAACTTTTGTCCCACTAGATAATTTCGACTCGCACGAATGCAATTCAGCCATCTACAAATCGCCACTACTCGTCGTCAACTCGATTGTTATGCAATAAATGTGGCGAGTGTAGACAGAAGCAGAGTGAAACGGTAGATTTGTGTTTTTTCAGCTGTAAGAAAGTTGCAGTGTACTATGTTGAGATTAGACACGAACGGTGGATCGTGAGCCGCCATAGCTCAGTCGGTTAGAGCGTGGGTCTAATAAGCCCAAGGTCGCAGGTTCGACCCCTGCTGGCGGCAAACTTTTGTCCCACTAGATAATTTCGACTCGCACGAATGCAATTCAGCCATCTACAAATCGCCACTACTCGTCGTCAACTCGATTGTTATGCAATAAATGTGGCGAGTGTAGACAGAAGCAGAGTGAAACGGTAGATTTGTGTTTTTTCAGCTGTAAGAAAGTTGCAGTGTACTATGTTGAGATTAGACACGAACGGTGGATCGTGAGCCGCCATAGCTCAGTCGGTTAGAGCGTGGGTCTAATAAGCCCAAGGTCGCAGGTTCGACCCCTGCTGGCGGCAAACTTTTGTCCCACTAGATAATTTCGACTCGCACGAATGCAATTCAGCCATCTACAAATCGCCACTACTCGTCGTCAACTCGATTGTTATGCAATAAATGTGGCGAGTGTAGACAGAAGCAGAGTGAAACGGTAGATTTGTGTTTTTTCAGCTGTAAGAAAGTTGCAGTGTACTATGTTGAGATTAGACACGAACGGTGGATCGTGAGCCGCCATAGCTCAGTCGGTTAGAGCGTGGGTCTAATAAGCCCAAGGTCGCAGGTTCGACCCCTGCTGGCGGCAAACTTTTGTCCCACTAGATAATTTCGACTCGCACGAATGCAATTCAGCCATCTACAAATCGCCACTACTCGTCGTCAACTCGATTGTTATGCAATAAATGTGGCGAGTGTAGACAGAAGCAGAGTGAAACGGTAGATTTGTGTTTTTTCAGCTGTAAGAAAGTTGCAGTGTACTATGTTGAGATTAGACACGAACGGTGGATCGTGAGCCGCCATAGCTCAGTCGGTTAGAGCGTGGGTCTAATAAGCCCAAGGTCGCAGGTTCGACCCCTGCTGGCGGCAAACTTTTGTCCCACTAGATAATTTCGACTCGCACGAATGCAATTCAGCCATCTACAAATCGCCACTACTCGTCGTCAACTCGATTGTTATGCAATAAATGTGGCGAGTGTAGACAGAAGCAGAGTGAAACGGTAGATTTGTGTTTTTTCAGCTGTAAGAAAGTTGCAGTGTACTATGTTGAGATTAGACACGAACGGTGGATCGTGAGCCGCCATAGCTCAGTCGGTTAGAGCGTGGGTCTAATAAGCCCAAGGTCGCAGGTTCGACCCCTGCTGGCGGCAAACTTTTGTCCCACTAGATAATTTCGACTCGCACGAATGCAATTCAGCCATCTACAAATCGCCACTACTCGTCGTCAACTCGATTGTTATGCAATAAATGTGGCGAGTGTAGACAGAAGCAGAGTGAAACGGTAGATTTGTGTTTTTTCAGCTGTAAGAAAGTTGCAGTGTACTATGTTGAGATTAGACACGAACGGTGGATCGTGAGCCGCCATAGCTCAGTCGGTTAGAGCGTGGGTCTAATAAGCCCAAGGTCGCAGGTTCGACCCCTGCTGGCGGCAAACTTTTGTCCCACTAGATAATTTCGACTCGCACGAATGCAATTCAGCCATCTACAAATCGCCACTACTCGTCGTCAACTCGATTGTTATGCAATAAATGTGGCGAGTGTAGACAGAAGCAGAGTGAAACGGTAGATTTGTGTTTTTTCAGCTGTAAGAAAGTTGCAGTGTACTATGTTGAGATTAGACACGAACGGTGGATCGTGAGCCGCCATAGCTCAGTCGGTTAGAGCGTGGGTCTAATAAGCCCAAGGTCGCAGGTTCGACCCCTGCTGGCGGCAAACTTTTGTCCCACTAGATAATTTCGACTCGCACGAATGCAATTCAGCCATCTACAAATCGCCACTACTCGTCGTCAACTCGATTGTTATGCAATAAATGTGGCGAGTGTAGACAGAAGCAGAGTGAAACGGTAGATTTGTGTTTTTTCAGCTGTAAGAAAGTTGCAGTGTACTATGTTGAGATTAGACACGAACGGTGGATCGTGAGCCGCCATAGCTCAGTCGGTTAGAGCGTGGGTCTAATAAGCCCAAGGTCGCAGGTTCGACCCCTGCTGGCGGCAAACTTTTGTCCCACTAGATAATTTCGACTCGCACGAATGCAATTCAGCCATCTACAAATCGCCACTACTCGTCGTCAACTCGATTGTTATGCAATAAATGTGGCGAGTGTAGACAGAAGCAGAGTGAAACGGTAGATTTGTGTTTTTTCAGCTGTAAGAAAGTTGCAGTGTACTATGTTGAGATTAGACACGAACGGTGGATCGTGAGCCGCCATAGCTCAGTCGGTTAGAGCGTGGGTCTAATAAGCCCAAGGTCGCAGGTTCGACCCCTGCTGGCGGCAAACTTTTGTCCCACTAGATAATTTCGACTCGCACGAATGCAATTCAGCCATCTACAAATCGCCACTACTCGTCGTCAACTCGATTGTTATGCAATAAATGTGGCGAGTGTAGACAGAAGCAGAGTGAAACGGTAGATTTGTGTTTTTTCAGCTGTAAGAAAGTTGCAGTGTACTATGTTGAGATTAGACACGAACGGTGGATCGTGAGCCGCCATAGCTCAGTCGGTTAGAGCGTGTGGTCTAATAAGCCCAAGGTCGCAGGTTCGACCCCTGCTGGCGGCAAACTTTTGTCCCACTAGATAATTTCGACTCGCACGAATGCAATTCAGCCATCTACAAATCGCCACTACTCGTCGTCAACTCGATTGTTATGCAATAAATGTGGCGAGTGTAGACAGAAGCAGAGTGAAACGGTAGATTTGTGTTTTTTCAGCTGTAAGAAAGTTGCAGTGTACTATGTTGAGATTAGACACGAACGGTGGATCGTGAGCCGCCATAGCTCAGTCGGTTAGAGCGTGGGTCTAATAAGCCCAAGGTCGCAGGTTCGACCCCTGCTGGCGGCAAACTTTTGTCCCACTAGATAATTTCGACTCGCACGAATGCAATTCAGCCATCTACAAATCGCCACTACTCGTCGTCAACTCGATTGTTATGCAATAAATGTGGCGAGTGTAGACAGAAGCAGAGTGAAACGGTAGATTTGTGTTTTTTCAGCTGTAAGAAAGTTGCAGTGTACTATGTTGAGATTAGACACGAACGGTGGATCGTGAGCCGCCATAGCTCAGTCGGTTAGAGCGTGGGTCTAATAAGCCCAAGGTCGCAGGTTCGACCCCTGCTGGCGGCAAACTTTTGTCCCACTAGATAATTTCGACTCGCACGAATGCAATTCAGCCATCTACAAATCGCCACTACTCGTCGTCAACTCGATTGTTATGCAATAAATGTGGCGAGTGTAGACAGAAGCAGAGTGAAACGGTAGATTTGTGTTTTTTCAGCTGTAAGAAAGTTGCAGTGTACTATGTTGAGATTAGACACGAACGGTGGATCGTGAGCCGCCATAGCTCAGTCGGTTAGAGCGTGGGTCTAATAAGCCCAAGGTCGCAGGTTCGACCCCTGCTGGCGGCAAACTTTTGTCCCACTAGATAATTTCGACTCGCACGAATGCAATTCAGCCATCTACAAATCGCCACTACTCGTCGTCAACTCGATTGTTATGCAATAAATGTGGCGAGTGTAGACAGAAGCAGAGTGAAACGGTAGATTTGTGTTTTTTCAGCTGTAAGAAAGTTGCAGTGTACTATGGTACTATGTTGAGATTAGACACGAACGGTGGATCGTGAGCCGCCATAGCTCAGTCGGTTAGAGCGTGGGTCTAATAAGCCCAAGGTCGCAGGTTCGACCCCTGCTGGCGGCAAACTTTTGTCCCACTAGATAATTTCGACTCGCACGAATGCAATTCAGCCATCTACAAATCGCCACTACTCGTCGTCAACTCGATTGTTATGCAATAAATGTGGCGAGTGTAGACAGAAGCAGAGTGAAACGGTAGATTTGTGTTTTTTCAGCTGTAAGAAAGTTGCAGTGTACTATGTTGAGATTAGACACGAACGGTGGATCGTGAGCCGCCATAGCTCAGTCGGTTAGAGCGTGGGTCTAATAAGCCCAAGGTCGCAGGTTCGACCCCTGCTGGCGGCAAACTTTTGTCCCACTAGATAATTTCGACTCGCACGAATGCAATTCAGCCATCTACAAATCGCCACTACTCGTCGTCAACTCGATTGTTATGCAATAAATGTGGCGAGTGTAGACAGAAGCAGAGTGAAACGGTAGATTTGTGTTTTTTCAGCTGTAAGAAAGTTGCAGTGTACTATGTTGAGATTAGACACGAACGGTGGATCGTGAGCCGCCATAGCTCAGTCGGTTAGAGCGTGGGTCTAATAAGCCCAAGGTCGCAGGTTCGACCCCTGCTGGCGGCAAACTTTTGTCCCACTAGATAATTTCGACTCGCACGAATGCAATTCAGCCATCTACAAATCGCCACTACTCGTCGTCAACTCGATTGTTATGCAATAAATGTGGCGAGTGTAGACAGAAGCAGAGTGAAACGGTAGATTTGTGTTTTTTCAGCTGTAAGAAAGTTGCAGTGTACTATGTTGAGATTAGACACGAACGGTGGATCGTGAGCCGCCATAGCTCAGTCGGTTAGAGCGTGGGTCTAATAAGCCCAAGGTCGCAGGTTCGACCCCTGCTGGCGGCAAACTTTTGTCCCACTAGATAATTTCGACTCGCACGAATGCAATTCAGCCATCTACAAATCGCCACTACTCGTCGTCAACTCGATTGTTATGCAATAAATGTGGCGAGTGTAGACAGAAGCAGAGTGAAACGGTAGATTTGTGTTTTTTCAGCTGTAAGAAAGTTGCAGTGTACTATGTTGAGATTAGACACGAACGGTGGATCGTGAGCCGCCATAGCTCAGTCGGTTAGAGCGTGGGTCTAATAAGCCCAAGGTCGCAGGTTCGACCCCTGCTGGCGGCAAACTTTTGTCCCACTAGATAATTTCGACTCGCACGAATGCAATTCAGCCATCTACAAATCGCCACTACTCGTCGTCAACTCGATTGTTATGCAATAAATGTGGCGAGTGTAGACAGAAGCAGAGTGAAACGGTAGATTTGTGTTTTTTCAGCTGTAAGAAAGTTGCAGTGTACTATGTTGAGATTAGACACGAACGGTGGATCGTGAGCCGCCATAGCTCAGTCGGTTAGAGCGTGGGTCTAATAAGCCCAAGGTCGCAGGTTCGACCCCTGCTGGCGGCAAACTTTTGTCCCACTAGATAATTTCGACTCGCACGAATGCAATTCAGCCATCTACAAATCGCCACTACTCGTCGTCAACTCGATTGTTATGCAATAAATGTGGCGAGTGTAGACAGAAGCAGAGTGAAACGGTAGATTTGTGTTTTTTCAGCTGTAAGAAAGTTGCAGTGTACTATGTTGAGATTAGACACGAACGGTGGATCGTGAGCCGCCATAGCTCAGTCGGTTAGAGCGTGGGTCTAATAAGCCCAAGGTCGCAGGTTCGACCCCTGCTGGCGGCAAACTTTTGTCCCACTAGATAATTTCGACTCGCACGAATGCAATTCAGCCATCTACAAATCGCCACTACTCGTCGTCAACTCGATTGTTATGCAATAAATGTGGCGAGTGTAGACAGAAGCAGAGTGAAACGGTAGATTTGTGTTTTTTCAGCTGTAAGAAAGTTGCAGTGTACTATGTTGAGATTAGACACGAACGGTGGATCGTGAGCCGCCATAGCTCAGTCGGTTAGAGCGTGGGTCTAATAAGCCCAAGGTCGCAGGTTCGACCCCTGCTGGCGGCAAACTTTTGTCCCACTAGATAATTTCGACTCGCACGAATGCAATTCAGCCATCTACAAATCGCCACTACTCGTCGTCAACTCGATTGTTATGCAATAAATGTGGCGAGTGTAGACAGAAGCAGAGTGAAACGGTAGATTTGTGTTTTTTCAGCTGTAAGAAAGTTGCAGTGTACTATGTTGAGATTAGACACGAACGGTGGATCGTGAGCCGCCATAGCTCAGTCGGTTAGAGCGTGGGTCTAATAAGCCCAAGGTCGCAGGTTCGACCCCTGCTGGCGGCAAACTTTTGTCCCACTAGATAATTTCGACTCGCACGAATGCAATTCAGCCATCTACAAATCGCCACTACTCGTCGTCAACTCGATTGTTATGCAATAAATGTGGCGAGTGTAGACAGAAGCAGAGTGAAACGGTAGATTTGTGTTTTTTCAGCTGTAAGAAAGTTGCAGTGTACTATGTTGAGATTAGACACGAACGGTGGATCGTGAGCCGCCATAGCTCAGTCGGTTAGAGCGTGGGTCTAATAAGCCCAAGGTCGCAGGTTCGACCCCTGCTGGCGGCAAACTTTTGTCCCACTAGATAATTTCGACTCGCACGAATGCAATTCAGCCATCTACAAATCGCCACTACTCGTCGTCAACTCGATTGTTATGCAATAAATGTGGCGAGTGTAGACAGAAGCAGAGTGAAACGGTAGATTTGTGTTTTTTCAGCTGTAAGAAAGTTGCAGTGTACTATGTTGAGATTAGACACGAACGGTGGATCGTGAGCCGCCATAGCTCAGTCGGTTAGAGCGTGGGTCTAATAAGCCCAAGGTCGCAGGTTCGACCCCTGCTGGCGGCAAACTTTTGTCCCACTAGATAATTTCGACTCGCACGAATGCAATTCAGCCATCTACAAATCGCCACTACTCGTCGTCAACTCGATTGTTATGCAATAAATGTGGCGAGTGTAGACAGAAGCAGAGTGAAACGGTAGATTTGTGTTTTTTCAGCTGTAAGAAAGTTGCAGTGTACTATGTTGAGATTAGACACGAACGGTGGATCGTGAGCCGCCATAGCTCAGTCGGTTAGAGCGTGGGTCTAATAAGCCCAAGGTCGCAGGTTCGACCCCTGCTGGCGGCAAACTTTTGTCCCACTAGATAATTTCGACTCGCACGAATGCAATTCAGCCATCTACAAATCGCCACTACTCGTCGTCAACTCGATTGTTATGCAATAAATGTGGCGAGTGTAGACAGAAGCAGAGTGAAACGGTAGATTTGTGTTTTTTCAGCTGTAAGAAAGTTGCAGTGTACTATGTTGAGATTAGACACGAACGGTGGATCGTGAGCCGCCATAGCTCAGTCGGTTAGAGCGTGGGTCTAATAAGCCCAAGGTCGCAGGTTCGACCCCTGCTGGCGGCAAACTTTTGTCCCACTAGATAATTTCGACTCGCACGAATGCAATTCAGCCATCTACAAATCGCCACTACTCGTCGTCAACTCGATTGTTATGCAATAAATGTGGCGAGTGTAGACAGAAGCAGAGTGAAACGGTAGATTTGTGTTTTTTCAGCTGTAAGAAAGTTGCAGTGTACTATGTTGAGATTAGACACGAACGGTGGATCGTGAGCCGCCATAGCTCAGTCGGTTAGAGCGTGGGTCTAATAAGCCCAAGGTCGCAGGTTCGACCCCTGCTGGCGGCAAACTTTTGTCCCACTAGATAATTTCGACTCGCACGAATGCAATTCAGCCATCTACAAATCGCCACTACTCGTCGTCAACTCGATTGTTATGCAATAAATGTGGCGAGTGTAGACAGAAGCAGAGTGAAACGGTAGATTTGTGTTTTTTCAGCTGTAAGAAAGTTGCAGTGTACTATGTTGAGATTAGACACGAACGGTGGATCGTGAGCCGCCATAGCTCAGTCGGTTAGAGCGTGGGTCTAATAAGCCCAAGGTCGCAGGTTCGACCCCTGCTGGCGGCAAACTTTTGTCCCACTAGATAATTTCGACTCGCACGAATGCAATTCAGCCATCTACAAATCGCCACTACTCGTCGTCAACTCGATTGTTATGCAATAAATGTGGCGAGTGTAGACAGAAGCAGAGTGAAACGGTAGATTTGTGTTTTTTCAGCTGTAAGAAAGTTGCAGTGTACTATGTTGAGATTAGACACGAACGGTGGATCGTGAGCCGCCATAGCTCAGTCGGTTAGAGCGTGGGTCTAATAAGCCCAAGGTCGCAGGTTCGACCCCTGCTGGCGGCAAACTTTTGTCCCACTAGATAATTTCGACTCGCACGAATGCAATTCAGCCATCTACAAATCGCCACTACTCGTCGTCAACTCGATTGTTATGCAATAAATGTGGCGAGTGTAGACAGAAGCAGAGTGAAACGGTAGATTTGTGTTTTTTCAGCTGTAAGAAAGTTGCAGTGTACTATGTTGAGATTAGACACGAACGGTGGATCGTGAGCCGCCATAGCTCAGTCGGTTAGAGCGTGGGTCTAATAAGCCCAAGGTCGCAGGTTCGACCCCTGCTGGCGGCAAACTTTTGTCCCACTAGATAATTTCGACTCGCACGAATGCAATTCAGCCATCTACAAATCGCCACTACTCGTCGTCAACTCGATTGTTATGCAATAAATGTGGCGAGTGTAGACAGAAGCAGAGTGAAACGGTAGATTTGTGTTTTTTCAGCTGTAAGAAAGTTGCAGTGTACTATGTTGAGATTAGACACGAACGGTGGATCGTGAGCCGCCATAGCTCAGTCGGTTAGAGCGTGGGTCTAATAAGC
The DNA here is from genome assembly GCA_964036235.1 of Heterorhabditis bacteriophora. Classification (NCBI taxonomy): domain Eukaryota; kingdom Metazoa; phylum Nematoda; class Chromadorea; order Rhabditida; family Heterorhabditidae; genus Heterorhabditis; species Heterorhabditis bacteriophora. Next base: position 6,866 of record CAXIWP010000019.1, on the reverse strand, counting down.
CCAAGGTCGCAGGTTCGACCCCTGCTGGCGGCAAACTTTTGTCCCACTAGATAATTTCGACTCGCACGAATGCAATTCAGCCATCTACAAATCGCCACTACTCGTCGTCAACTCGATTGTTATGCAATAAATGTGGCGAGTGTAGACAGAAGCAGAGTGAAACGGTAGATTTGTGTTTTTTCAGCTGTAAGAAAGTTGCAGTGTACTATGTTGAGATTAGACACGAACGGTGGATCGTGAGCCGCCATAGCTCAGTCGGTTAGAGCGTGGGTCTAATAAGCCCAAGGTCGCAGGTTCGACCCCTGCTGGCGGCAAACTTTTGTCCCACTAGATAATTTCGACTCGCACGAATGCAATTCAGCCATCTACAAATCGCCACTACTCGTCGTCAACTCGATTGTTATGCAATAAATGTGGCGAGTGTAGACAGAAGCAGAGTGAAACGGTAGATTTGTGTTTTTTCAGCTGTAAGAAAGTTGCAGTGTACTATGTTGAGATTAGACACGAACGGTGGATCGTGAGCCGCCATAGCTCAGTCGGTTAGAGCGTGGGTCTAATAAGCCCAAGGTCGCAGGTTCGACCCCTGCTGGCGGCAAACTTTTGTCCCACTAGATAATTTCGACTCGCACGAATGCAATTCAGCCATCTACAAATCGCCACTACTCGTCGTCAACTCGATTGTTATGCAATAAATGTGGCGAGTGTAGACAGAAGCAGAGTGAAACGGTAGATTTGTGTGTTTTTTCAGCTGTAAGAAAGTTGCAGTGTACTATGTTGAGATTAGACACGAACGGTGGATCGTGAGCCGCCATAGCTCAGTCGGTTAGAGCGTGGGTCTAATAAGCCCAAGGTCGCAGGTTCGACCCCTGCTGGCGGCAAACTTTTGTCCCACTAGATAATTTCGACTCGCACGAATGCAATTCAGCCATCTACAAATCGCCACTACTCGTCGTCAACTCGATTGTTATGCAATAAATGTGGCGAGTGTAGACAGAAGCAGAGTGAAACGGTAGATTTGTGTTTTTTCAGCTGTAAGAAAGTTGCAGTGTACTATGTTGAGATTAGACACGAACGGTGGATCGTGAGCCGCCATAGCTCAGTCGGTTAGAGCGTGGGTCTAATAAGCCCAAGGTCGCAGGTTCGACCCCTGCTGGCGGCAAACTTTTGTCCCACTAGATAATTTCGACTCGCACGAATGCAATTCAGCCATCTACAAATCGCCACTACTCGTCGTCAACTCGATTGTTATGCAATAAATGTGGCGAGTGTAGACAGAAGCAGAGTGAAACGGTAGATTTGTGTTTTTTCAGCTGTAAGAAAGTTGCAGTGTACTATGTTGAGATTAGACACGAACGGTGGATCGTGAGCCGCCATAGCTCAGTCGGTTAGAGCGTGGGTCTAATAAGCCCAAGGTCGCAGGTTCGACCCCTGCTGGCGGCAAACTTTTGTCCCACTAGATAATTTCGACTCGCACGAATGCAATTCAGCCATCTACAAATCGCCACTACTCGTCGTCAACTCGATTGTTATGCAATAAATGTGGCGAGTGTAGACAGAAGCAGAGTGAAACGGTAGATTTGTGTTTTTTCAGCTGTAAGAAAGTTGCAGTGTACTATGTTGAGATTAGACACGAACGGTGGATCGTGAGCCGCCATAGCTCAGTCGGTTAGAGCGTGGGTCTAATAAGCCCAAGGTCGCAGGTTCGACCCCTGCTGGCGGCAAACTTTTGTCCCACTAGATAATTTCGACTCGCACGAATGCAATTCAGCCATCTACAAATCGCCACTACTCGTCGTCAACTCGATTGTTATGCAATAAATGTGGCGAGTGTAGACAGAAGCAGAGTGAAACGGTAGATTTGTGTTTTTTCAGCTGTAAGAAAGTTGCAGTGTACTATGTTGAGATTAGACACGAACGGTGGATCGTGAGCCGCCATAGCTCAGTCGGTTAGAGCGTGGGTCTAATAAGCCCAAGGTCGCAGGTTCGACCCCTGCTGGCGGCAAACTTTTGTCCCACTAGATAATTTCGACTCGCACGAATGCAATTCAGCCATCTACAAATCGCCACTACTCGTCGTCAACTCGATTGTTATGCAATAAATGTGGCGAGTGTAGACAGAAGCAGAGTGAAACGGTAGATTTGTGTTTTTTCAGCTGTAAGAAAGTTGCAGTGTACTATGTTGAGATTAGACACGAACGGTGGATCGTGAGCCGCCATAGCTCAGTCGGTTAGAGCGTGGGTCTAATAAGCCCAAGGTCGCAGGTTCGACCCCTGCTGGCGGCAAACTTTTGTCCCACTAGATAATTTCGACTCGCACGAATGCAATTCAGCCATCTACAAATCGCCACTACTCGTCGTCAACTCGATTGTTATGCAATAAATGTGGCGAGTGTAGACAGAAGCAGAGTGAAACGGTAGATTTGTGTTTTTTCAGCTGTAAGAAAGTTGCAGTGTACTATGTTGAGATTAGACACGAACGGTGGATCGTGAGCCGCCATAGCTCAGTCGGTTAGAGCGTGGGTCTAATAAGCCCAAGGTCGCAGGTTCGACCCCTGCTGGCGGCAAACTTTTGTCCCACTAGATAATTTCGACTCGCACGAATGCAATTCAGCCATCTACAAATCGCCACTACTCGTCGTCAACTCGATTGTTATGCAATAAATGTGGCGAGTGTAGACAGAAGCAGAGTGAAACGGTAGATTTGTGTTTTTTCAGCTGTAAGAAAGTTGCAGTGTACTATGTTGAGATTAGACACGAACGGTGGATCGTGAGCCGCCATAGCTCAGTCGGTTAGAGCGTGGGTCTAATAAGCCCAAGGTCGCAGGTTCGACCCCTGCTGGCGGCAAACTTTTGTCCCACTAGATAATTTCGACTCGCACGAATGCAATTCAGCCATCTACAAATCGCCACTACTCGTCGTCAACTCGATTGTTATGCAATAAATGTGGCGAGTGTAGACAGAAGCAGAGTGAAACGGTAGATTTGTGTTTTTTCAGCTGTAAGAAAGTTGCAGTGTACTATGTTGAGATTAGACACGAACGGTGGATCGTGAGCCGCCATAGCTCAGTCGGTTAGAGCGTGGGTCTAATAAGCCCAAGGTCGCAGGTTCGACCCCTGCTGGCGGCAAACTTTTGTCCCACTAGATAATTTCGACTCGCACGAATGCAATTCAGCCATCTACAAATCGCCACTACTCGTCGTCAACTCGATTGTTATGCAATAAATGTGGCGAGTGTAGACAGAAGCAGAGTGAAACGGTAGATTTGTGTTTTTTCAGCTGTAAGAAAGTTGCAGTGTACTATGTTGAGATTAGACACGAACGGTGGATCGTGAGCCGCCATAGCTCAGTCGGTTAGAGCGTGGGTCTAATAAGCCCAAGGTCGCAGGTTCGACCCCTGCTGGCGGCAAACTTTTGTCCCACTAGATAATTTCGACTCGCACGAATGCAATTCAGCCATCTACAAATCGCCACTACTCGTCGTCAACTCGATTGTTATGCAATAAATGTGGCGAGTGTAGACAGAAGCAGAGTGAAACGGTAGATTTGTGTTTTTTCAGCTGTAAGAAAGTTGCAGTGTACTATGTTGAGATTAGACACGAACGGTGGATCGTGAGCCGCCATAGCTCAGTCGGTTAGAGCGTGGGTCTAATAAGCCCAAGGTCGCAGGTTCGACCCCTGCTGGCGGCAAACTTTTGTCCCACTAGATAATTTCGACTCGCACGAATGCAATTCAGCCATCTACAAATCGCCACTACTCGTCGTCAACTCGATTGTTATGCAATAAATGTGGCGAGTGTAGACAGAAGCAGAGTGAAACGGTAGATTTGTGTTTTTTCAGCTGTAAGAAAGTTGCAGTGTACTATGTTGAGATTAGACACGAACGGTGGATCGTGAGCCGCCATAGCTCAGTCGGTTAGAGCGTGGGTCTAATAAGCCCAAGGTCGCAGGTTCGACCCCTGCTGGCGGCAAACTTTTGTCCCACTAGATAATTTCGACTCGCACGAATGCAATTCAGCCATCTACAAATCGCCACTACTCGTCGTCAACTCGATTGTTATGCAATAAATGTGGCGAGTGTAGACAGAAGCAGAGTGAAACGGTAGATTTGTGTTTTTTCAGCTGTAAGAAAGTTGCAGTGTACTATGTTGAGATTAGACACGAACGGTGGATCGTGAGCCGCCATAGCTCAGTCGGTTAGAGCGTGGGTCTAATAAGCCCAAGGTCGCAGGTTCGACCCCTGCTGGCGGCAAACTTTTGTCCCACTAGATAATTTCGACTCGCACGAATGCAATTCAGCCATCTACAAATCGCCACTACTCGTCGTCAACTCGATTGTTATGCAATAAATGTGGCGAGTGTAGACAGAAGCAGAGTGAAACGGTAGATTTGTGTTTTTTCAGCTGTAAGAAAGTTGCAGTGTACTATGTTGAGATTAGACACGAACGGTGGATCGTGAGCCGCCATAGCTCAGTCGGTTAGAGCGTGGGTCTAATAAGCCCAAGGTCGCAGGTTCGACCCCTGCTGGCGGCAAACTTTTGTCCCACTAGATAATTTCGACTCGCACGAATGCAATTCAGCCATCTACAAATCGCCACTACTCGTCGTCAACTCGATTGTTATGCAATAAATGTGGCGAGTGTAGACAGAAGCAGAGTGAAACGGTAGATTTGTGTTTTTTCAGCTGTAAGAAAGTTGCAGTGTACTATGTTGAGATTAGACACGAACGGTGGATCGTGAGCCGCCATAGCTCAGTCGGTTAGAGCGTGGGTCTAATAAGCCCAAGGTCGCAGGTTCGACCCCTGCTGGCGGCAAACTTTTGTCCCACTAGATAATTTCGACTCGCACGAATGCAATTCAGCCATCTACAAATCGCCACTACTCGTCGTCAACTCGATTGTTATGCAATAAATGTGGCGAGTGTAGACAGAAGCAGAGTGAAACGGTAGATTTGTGTTTTTTCAGCTGTAAGAAAGTTGCAGTGTACTATGTTGAGATTAGACACGAACGGTGGATCGTGAGCCGCCATAGCTCAGTCGGTTAGAGCGTGGGTCTAATAAGCCCAAGGTCGCAGGTTCGACCCCTGCTGGCGGCAAACTTTTGTCCCACTAGATAATTTCGACTCGCACGAATGCAATTCAGCCATCTACAAATCGCCACTACTCGTCGTCAACTCGATTGTTATGCAATAAATGTGGCGAGTGTAGACAGAAGCAGAGTGAAACGGTAGATTTGTGTTTTTTCAGCTGTAAGAAAGTTGCAGTGTACTATGTTGAGATTAGACACGAACGGTGGATCGTGAGCCGCCATAGCTCAGTCGGTTAGAGCGTGGGTCTAATAAGCCCAAGGTCGCAGGTTCGACCCCTGCTGGCGGCAAACTTTTGTCCCACTAGATAATTTCGACTCGCACGAATGCAATTCAGCCATCTACAAATCGCCACTACTCGTCGTCAACTCGATTGTTATGCAATAAATGTGGCGAGTGTAGACAGAAGCAGAGTGAAACGGTAGATTTGTGTTTTTTCAGCTGTAAGAAAGTTGCAGTGTACTATGTTGAGATTAGACACGAACGGTGGATCGTGAGCCGCCATAGCTCAGTCGGTTAGAGCGTGGGTCTAATAAGCCCAAGGTCGCAGGTTCGACCCCTGCTGGCGGCAAACTTTTGTCCCACTAGATAATTTCGACTCGCACGAATGCAATTCAGCCATCTACAAATCGCCACTACTCGTCGTCAACTCGATTGTTATGCAATAAATGTGGCGAGTGTAGACAGAAGCAGAGTGAAACGGTAGATTTGTGTTTTTTCAGCTGTAAGAAAGTTGCAGTGTACTATGTTGAGATTAGACACGAACGGTGGATCGTGAGCCGCCATAGCTCAGTCGGTTAGAGCGTGGGTCTAATAAGCCCAAGGTCGCAGGTTCGACCCCTGCTGGCGGCAAACTTTTGTCCCACTAGATAATTTCGACTCGCACGAATGCAATTCAGCCATCTACAAATCGCCACTACTCGTCGTCAACTCGATTGTTATGCAATAAATGTGGCGAGTGTAGACAGAAGCAGAGTGAAACGGTAGATTTGTGTTTTTTCAGCTGTAAGAAAGTTGCAGTGTACTATGTTGAGATTAGACACGAACGGTGGATCGTGAGCCGCCATAGCTCAGTCGGTTAGAGCGTGGGTCTAATAAGCCCAAGGTCGCAGGTTCGACCCCTGCTGGCGGCAAACTTTTGTCCCACTAGATAATTTCGACTCGCACGAATGCAATTCAGCCATCTACAAATCGCCACTACTCGTCGTCAACTCGATTGTTATGCAATAAATGTGGCGAGTGTAGACAGAAGCAGAGTGAAACGGTAGATTTGTGTTTTTTCAGCTGTAAGAAAGTTGCAGTGTACTATGTTGAGATTAGACACGAACGGTGGATCGTGAGCCGCCATAGCTCAGTCGGTTAGAGCGTGGGTCTAATAAGCCCAAGGTCGCAGGTTCGACCCCTGCTGGCGGCAAACTTTTGTCCCACTAGATAATTTCGACTCGCACGAATGCAATTCAGCCATCTACAAATCGCCACTACTCGTCGTCAACTCGATTGTTATGCAATAAATGTGGCGAGTGTAGACAGAAGCAGAGTGAAACGGTAGATTTGTGTTTTTTCAGCTGTAAGAAAGTTGCAGTGTACTATGTTGAGATTAGACACGAACGGTGGATCGTGAGCCGCCATAGCTCAGTCGGTTAGAGCGTGGGTCTAATAAGCCCAAGGTCGCAGGTTCGACCCCTGCTGGCGGCAAACTTTTGTCCCACTAGATAATTTCGACTCGCACGAATGCAATTCAGCCATCTACAAATCGCCACTACTCGTCGTCAACTCGATTGT
>CAXIWP010000018.1:0-29696 GCA_964036235.1 Heterorhabditis bacteriophora | reverse complement strand
GTGTTTTTTCAGCTGTAAGAAAGTTGCAGTGTACTATGTTGAGATTAGACACGAACGGTGGATCGTGAGCCGCCATAGCTCAGTCGGTTAGAGCGTGGGTCTAATAAGCCCAAGGTCGCAGGTTCGACCCTGCTGGCGGCAAACTTTTGTCCCACTAGATAATTTCGACTCGCACGAATGCAATTCAGCCATCTACAAATCGCCACTACTCGTCGTCAACTCGATTGTTATGCAATAAATGTGGCGAGTGTAGACAGAAGCAGAGTGAAACGGTAGATTTGTGTTTTTTCAGCTGTAAGAAAGTTGCAGTGTACTATGTTGAGATTAGACACGAACGGTGGATCGTGAGCCGCCATAGCTCAGTCGGTTAGAGCGTGGGTCTAATAAGCCCAAGATCGCAGGTTCGACCCCTGCTGGCGGCAAACTTTTGTCCCACTAGATAATTTCGACTCGCACGAATGCAATTCAGCCATCTACAAATCGCCACTACTCGTCGTCAACTCGATTGTTATGCAATAAATGTGGCGAGTGTAGACAGAAGCAGAGTGAAACGGTAGATTTGTGTTTTTTCAGCTGTAAGAAAGTTGCAGTGTACTATGTTGAGATTAGACACGAACGGTGGATCGTGAGCCGCCATAGCTCAGTCGGTTAGAGCGTGGGTCTAATAAGCCCAAGGTCGCAGGTTCGACCCCTGCTGGCGGCAAACTTTTGTCCCACTAGATAATTTCGACTCGCACGAATGCAATTCAGCCATCTACAAATCGCCACTACTCGTCGTCAACTCGATTGTTATGCAATAAATGTGGCGAGTGTAGACAGAAGCAGAGTGAAACGGTAGATTTGTGTTTTTTTCAGCTGTAAGAAAGTTGCAGTGTACTATGTTGAGATTAGACACGAACGGTGGATCGTGAGCCGCCATAGCTCAGTCGGTTAGAGCGTGGGTCTAATAAGCCCAAGATCGCAGGTTCGACCCCTGCTGGCGGCAAACTTTTGTCCCACTAGATAATTTCGACTCGCACGAATGCAATTCAGCCATCTACAAATCGCCACTACTCGTCGTCAACTCGATTGTTATGCAATAAATGTGGCGAGTGTAGACAGAAGCAGAGTGAAACGGTAGATTTGTGTTTTTTCAGCTGTAAGAAAGTTGCAGTGTACTATGTTGAGATTAGACACGAACGGTGGATCGTGAGCCGCCATAGCTCAGTCGGTTAGAGCGTGGGTCTAATAAGCCCAAGGTCGCAGGTTCGACCCCTGCTGGCGGCAAACTTTTGTCCCACTAGATAATTTCGACTCGCACGAATGCAATTCAGCCATCTACAAATCGCCACTACTCGTCGTCAACTCGATTGTTATGCAATAAATGTGGCGAGTGTAGACAGAAGCAGAGTGAAACGGTAGATTTGTGTTTTTTCAGCTGTAAGAAAGTTGCAGTGTACTATGTTGAGATTAGACACGAACGGTGGATCGTGAGCCGCCATAGCTCAGTCGGTTAGAGCGTGGGTCTAATAAGCCCAAGGTCGCAGGTTCGACCCCTGCTGGCGGCAAACTTTTGTCCCACTAGATAATTTCGACTCGCACGAATGCAATTCAGCCATCTACAAATCGCCACTACTCGTCGTCAACTCGATTGTTATGCAATAAATGTGGCGAGTGTAGACAGAAGCAGAGTGAAACGGTAGATTTGTGTTTTTTCAGCTGTAAGAAAGTTGCAGTGTACTATGTTGAGATTAGACACGAACGGTGGATCGTGAGCCGCCATAGCTCAGTCGGTTAGAGCGTGGGTCTAATAAGCCCAAGATCGCAGGTTCGACCCCTGCTGGCGGCAAACTTTTGTCCCACTAGATAATTTCGACTCGCACGAATGCAATTCAGCCATCTACAAATCGCCACTACTCGTCGTCAACTCGATTGTTATGCAATAAATGTGGCGAGTGTAGACAGAAGCAGAGTGAAACGGTAGATTTGTGTTTTTTCAGCTGTAAGAAAGTTGCAGTGTACTATGTTGAGATTAGACACGAACGGTGGATCGTGAGCCGCCATAGCTCAGTCGGTTAGAGCGTGGGTCTAATAAGCCCAAGATCGCAGGTTCGACCCCTGCTGGCGGCAAACTTTTGTCCCACTAGATAATTTCGACTCGCACGAATGCAATTCAGCCATCTACAAATCGCCACTACTCGTCGTCAACTCGATTGTTATGCAATAAATGTGGCGAGTGTAGACAGAAGCAGAGTGAAACGGTAGATTTGTGTTTTTTTCAGCTGTAAGAAAGTTGCAGTGTACTATGTTGAGATTAGACACGAACGGTGGATCGTGAGCCGCCATAGCTCAGTCGGTTAGAGCGTGGGTCTAATAAGCCCAAGGTCGCAGGTTCGACCCCTGCTGGCGGCAAACTTTTGTCCCACTAGATAATTTCGACTCGCACGAATGCAATTCAGCCATCTACAAATCGCCACTACTCGTCGTCAACTCGATTGTTATGCAATAAATGTGGCGAGTGTAGACAGAAGCAGAGTGAAACGGTAGATTTGTGTTTTTTCAGCTGTAAGAAAGTTGCAGTGTACTATGTTGAGATTAGACACGAACGGTGGATCGTGAGCCGCCATAGCTCAGTCGGTTAGAGCGTGGGTCTAATAAGCCCAAGATCGCAGGTTCGACCCCTGCTGGCGGCAAACTTTTGTCCCACTAGATAATTTCGACTCGCACGAATGCAATTCAGCCATCTACAAATCGCCACTACTCGTCGTCAACTCGATTGTTATGCAATAAATGTGGCGAGTGTAGACAGAAGCAGAGTGAAACGGTAGATTTGTGTTTTTTCAGCTGTAAGAAAGTTGCAGTGTACTATGTTGAGATTAGACACGAACGGTGGATCGTGAGCCGCCATAGCTCAGTCGGTTAGAGCGTGGGTCTAATAAGCCCAAGGTCGCAGGTTCGACCCCTGCTGGCGGCAAACTTTTGTCCCACTAGATAATTTCGACTCGCACGAATGCAATTCAGCCATCTACAAATCGCCACTACTCGTCGTCAACTCGATTGTTATGCAATAAATGTGGCGAGTGTAGACAGAAGCAGAGTGAAACGGTAGATTTGTGTTTTTTCAGCTGTAAGAAAGTTGCAGTGTACTATGTTGAGATTAGACACGAACGGTGGATCGTGAGCCGCCATAGCTCAGTCGGTTAGAGCGTGGGTCTAATAAGCCCAAGGTCGCAGGTTCGACCCCTGCTGGCGGCAAACTTTTGTCCCACTAGATAATTTCGACTCGCACGAATGCAATTCAGCCATCTACAAATCGCCACTACTCGTCGTCAACTCGATTGTTATGCAATAAATGTGGCGAGTGTAGACAGAAGCAGAGTGAAACGGTAGATTTGTGTTTTTTCAGCTGTAAGAAAGTTGCAGTGTACTATGTTGAGATTAGACACGAACGGTGGATCGTGAGCCGCCATAGCTCAGTCGGTTAGAGCGTGGGTCTAATAAGCCCAAGGTCGCAGGTTCGACCCCTGCTGGCGGCAAACTTTTGTCCCACTAGATAATTTCGACTCGCACGAATGCAATTCAGCCATCTACAAATCGCCACTACTCGTCGTCAACTCGATTGTTATGCAATAAATGTGGCGAGTGTAGACAGAAGCAGAGTGAAACGGTAGATTTGTGTTTTTTCAGCTGTAAGAAAGTTGCAGTGTACTATGTTGAGATTAGACACGAACGGTGGATCGTGAGCCGCCATAGCTCAGTCGGTTAGAGCGTGGGTCTAATAAGCCCAAGATCGCAGGTTCGACCCCTGCTGGCGGCAAACTTTTGTCCCACTAGATAATTTCGACTCGCACGAATGCAATTCAGCCATCTACAAATCGCCACTACTCGTCGTCAACTCGATTGTTATGCAATAAATGTGGCGAGTGTAGACAGAAGCAGAGTGAAACGGTAGATTTGTGTTTTTTCAGCTGTAAGAAAGTTGCAGTGTACTATGTTGAGATTAGACACGAACGGTGGATCGTGAGCCGCCATAGCTCAGTCGGTTAGAGCGTGGGTCTAATAAGCCCAAGGTCGCAGGTTCGACCCCTGCTGGCGGCAAAACTTTTGTCCCACTAGATAATTTCGACTCGCACGAATGCAATTCAGCCATCTACAAATCGCCACTACTCGTCGTCAACTCGATTGTTATGCAATAAATGTGGCGAGTGTAGACAGAAGCAGAGTGAAACGGTAGATTTGTGTTTTTTCAGCTGTAAGAAAGTTGCAGTGTACTATGTTGAGATTAGACACGAACGGTGGATCGTGAGCCGCCATAGCTCAGTCGGTTAGAGCGTGGGTCTAATAAGCCCAAGATCGCAGGTTCGACCCCTGCTGGCGGCAAACTTTTGTCCCACTAGATAATTTCGACTCGCACGAATGCAATTCAGCCATCTACAAATCGCCACTACTCGTCGTCAACTCGATTGTTATGCAATAAATGTGGCGAGTGTAGACAGAAGCAGAGTGAAACGGTAGATTTGTGTTTTTTCAGCTGTAAGAAAGTTGCAGTGTACTATGTTGAGATTAGACACGAACGGTGGATCGTGAGCCGCCATAGCTCAGTCGGTTAGAGCGTGGGTCTAATAAGCCCAAGTCGCAGGTTCGACCCCTGCTGGCGGCAAACTTTTGTCCACTAGATAATTTCGACTCGCACGAATGCAATTCAGCCATCTACAAATCGCCACTACTCGTCGTCAACTCGATTGTTATGCAATAAATGTGGCGAGTGTAGACAGAAGCAGAGTGAAACGGTAGATTTGTGTTTTTTCAGCTGTAAGAAAGTTGCAGTGTACTATGTTGAGATTAGACACGAACGGTGGATCGTGAGCCGCCATAGCTCAGTCGGTTAGAGCGTGGGTCTAATAAGCCCAAGGTCGCAGGTTCGACCCCTGCTGGCGGCAAACTTTTGTCCCACTAGATAATTTCGACTCGCACGAATGCAATTCAGCCATCTACAAATCGCCACTACTCGTCGTCAACTCGATTGTTATGCAATAAATGTGGCGAGTGTAGACAGAAGCAGAGTGAAACGGTAGATTTGTGTTTTTTCAGCTGTAAGAAAGTTGCAGTGTACTATGTTGAGATTAGACACGAACGGTGGATCGTGAGCCGCCATAGCTCAGTCGGTTAGAGCGTGGGTCTAATAAGCCCAAGGTCGCAGGTTCGACCCCTGCTGGCGGCAAACTTTTGTCCCACTAGATAATTTCGACTCGCACGAATGCAATTCAGCCATCTACAAATCGCCACTACTCGTCGTCAACTCGATTGTTATGCAATAAATGTGGCGAGTGTAGACAGAAGCAGAGTGAAACGGTAGATTTGTGTTTTTTCAGCTGTAAGAAAGTTGCAGTGTACTATGTTGAGATTAGACACGAACGGTGGATCGTGAGCCGCCATAGCTCAGTCGGTTAGAGCGTGGGTCTAATAAGCCCAAGGTCGCAGGTTCGACCCCTGCTGGCGGCAAAACTTTTGTCCCACTAGATAATTTCGACTCGCACGAATGCAATTCAGCCATCTACAAATCGCCACTACTCGTCGTCAACTCGATTGTTATGCAATAAATGTGGCGAGTGTAGACAGAAGCAGAGTGAAACGGTAGATTTGTGTTTTTTCAGCTGTAAGAAAGTTGCAGTGTACTATGTTGAGATTAGACACGAACGGTGGATCGTGAGCCGCCATAGCTCAGTCGGTTAGAGCGTGGGTCTAATAAGCCCAAGGTCGCAGGTTCGACCCCTGCTGGCGGCAAACTTTTGTCCCACTAGATAATTTCGACTCGCACGAATGCAATTCAGCCATCTACAAATCGCCACTACTCGTCGTCAACTCGATTGTTATGCAATAAATGTGGCGAGTGTAGACAGAAGCAGAGTGAAACGGTAGATTTGTGTTTTTTCAGCTGTAAGAAAGTTGCAGTGTACTATGTTGAGATTAGACACGAACGGTGGATCGTGAGCCGCCATAGCTCAGTCGGTTAGAGCGTGGGTCTAATAAGCCCAAGGTCGCAGGTTCGACCCCTGCTGGCGGCAAACTTTTGTCCCACTAGATAATTTCGACTCGCACGAATGCAATTCAGCCATCTACAAATCGCCACTACTCGTCGTCAACTCGATTGTTATGCAATAAATGTGGCGAGTGTAGACAGAAGCAGAGTGAAACGGTAGATTTGTGTTTTTTCAGCTGTAAGAAAGTTGCAGTGTACTATGTTGAGATTAGACACGAACGGTGGATCGTGAGCCGCCATAGCTCAGTCGGTTAGAGCGTGGGTCTAATAAGCCCAAGGTCGCAGGTTCGACCCCTGCTGGCGGCAAACTTTTGTCCCACTAGATAATTTCGACTCGCACGAATGCAATTCAGCCATCTACAAATCGCCACTACTCGTCGTCAACTCGATTGTTATGCAATAAATGTGGCGAGTGTAGACAGAAGCAGAGTGAAACGGTAGATTTGTGTTTTTTCAGCTGTAAGAAAGTTGCAGTGTACTATGTTGAGATTAGACACGAACGGTGGATCGTGAGCCGCCATAGCTCAGTCGGTTAGAGCGTGGGTCTAATAAGCCCAAGGTCGCAGGTTCGACCCTGCTGGCGGCAAACTTTTGTCCCACTAGATAATTTCGACTCGCACGAATGCAATTCAGCCATCTACAAATCGCCACTACTCGTCGTCAACTCGATTGTTATGCAATAAATGTGGCGAGTGTAGACAGAAGCAGAGTGAAACGGTAGATTTGTGTTTTTTCAGCTGTAAGAAAGTTGCAGTGTACTATGTTGAGATTAGACACGAACGGTGGATCGTGAGCCGCCATAGCTCAGTCGGTTAGAGCGTGGGTCTAATAAGCCCAAGGTCGCAGGTTCGACCCCTGCTGGCGGCAAACTTTTGTCCCACTAGATAATTTCGACTCGCACGAATGCAATTCAGCCATCTACAAATCGCCACTACTCGTCGTCAACTCGATTGTTATGCAATAAATGTGGCGAGTGTAGACAGAAGCAGAGTGAAACGGTAGATTTGTGTTTTTTCAGCTGTAAGAAAGTTGCAGTGTACTATGTTGAGATTAGACACGAACGGTGGATCGTGAGCCGCCATAGCTCAGTCGGTTAGAGCGTGGGTCTAATAAGCCCAAGGTCGCAGGTTCGACCCCTGCTGGCGGCAAACTTTTGTCCCACTAGATAATTTCGACTCGCACGAATGCAATTCAGCCATCTACAAATCGCCACTACTCGTCGTCAACTCGATTGTTATGCAATAAATGTGGCGAGTGTAGACAGAAGCAGAGTGAAACGGTAGATTTGTGTTTTTTCAGCTGTAAGAAAGTTGCAGTGTACTATGTTGAGATTAGACACGAACGGTGGATCGTGAGCCGCCATAGCTCAGTCGGTTAGAGCGTGGGTCTAATAAGCCCAAGGTCGCAGGTTCGACCCCTGCTGGCGGCAAACTTTTGTCCCACTAGATAATTTCGACTCGCACGAATGCAATTCAGCCATCTACAAATCGCCACTACTCGTCGTCAACTCGATTGTTATGCAATAAATGTGGCGAGTGTAGACAGAAGCAGAGTGAAACGGTAGATTTGTGTTTTTTCAGCTGTAAGAAAGTTGCAGTGTACTATGTTGAGATTAGACACGAACGGTGGATCGTGAGCCGCCATAGCTCAGTCGGTTAGAGCGTGGGTCTAATAAGCCCAAGGTCGCAGGTTCGACCCCTGCTGGCGGCAAACTTTTGTCCCACTAGATAATTTCGACTCGCACGAATGCAATTCAGCCATCTACAAATCGCCACTACTCGTCGTCAACTCGATTGTTATGCAATAAATGTGGCGAGTGTAGACAGAAGCAGAGTGAAACGGTAGATTTGTGTTTTTTCAGCTGTAAGAAAGTTGCAGTGTACTATGTTGAGATTAGACACGAACGGTGGATCGTGAGCCGCCATAGCTCAGTCGGTTAGAGCGTGGGTCTAATAAGCCCAAGGTCGCAGGTTCGACCCCTGCTGGCGGCAAACTTTTGTCCCACTAGATAATTTCGACTCGCACGAATGCAATTCAGCCATCTACAAATCGCCACTACTCGTCGTCAACTCGATTGTTATGCAATAAATGTGGCGAGTGTAGACAGAAGCAGAGTGAAACGGTAGATTTGTGTTTTTTCAGCTGTAAGAAAGTTGCAGTGTACTATGTTGAGATTAGACACGAACGGTGGATCGTGAGCCGCCATAGCTCAGTCGGTTAGAGCGTGGGTCTAATAAGCCCAAGGTCGCAGGTTCGACCCCTGCTGGCGGCAAACTTTTGTCCCACTAGATAATTTCGACTCGCACGAATGCAATTCAGCCATCTACAAATCGCCACTACTCGTCGTCAACTCGATTGTTATGCAATAAATGTGGCGAGTGTAGACAGAAGCAGAGTGAAACGGTAGATTTGTGTTTTTTCAGCTGTAAGAAAGTTGCAGTGTACTATGTTGAGATTAGACACGAACGGTGGATCGTGAGCCGCCATAGCTCAGTCGGTTAGAGCGTGGGTCTAATAAGCCCAAGGTCGCAGGTTCGACCCCTGCTGGCGGCAAACTTTTGTCCCACTAGATAATTTCGACTCGCACGAATGCAATTCAGCCATCTACAAATCGCCACTACTCGTCGTCAACTCGATTGTTATGCAATAAATGTGGCGAGTGTAGACAGAAGCAGAGTGAAACGGTAGATTTGTGTTTTTTCAGCTGTAAGAAAGTTGCAGTGTACTATGTTGAGATTAGACACGAACGGTGGATCGTGAGCCGCCATAGCTCAGTCGGTTAGAGCGTGGGTCTAATAAGCCCAAGGTCGCAGGTTCGACCCCTGCTGGCGGCAAACTTTTGTCCCACTAGATAATTTCGACTCGCACGAATGCAATTCAGCCATCTACAAATCGCCACTACTCGTCGTCAACTCGATTGTTATGCAATAAATGTGGCGAGTGTAGACAGAAGCAGAGTGAAACGGTAGATTTGTGTTTTTTCAGCTGTAAGAAAGTTGCAGTGTACTATGTTGAGATTAGACACGAACGGTGGATCGTGAGCCGCCATAGCTCAGTCGGTTAGAGCGTGGGTCTAATAAGCCCAAGGTCGCAGGTTCGACCCCTGCTGGCGGCAAACTTTTGTCCCACTAGATAATTTCGACTCGCACGAATGCAATTCAGCCATCTACAAATCGCCACTACTCGTCGTCAACTCGATTGTTATGCAATAAATGTGGCGAGTGTAGACAGAAGCAGAGTGAAACGGTAGATTTGTGTTTTTTCAGCTGTAAGAAAGTTGCAGTGTACTATGTTGAGATTAGACACGAACGGTGGATCGTGAGCCGCCATAGCTCAGTCGGTTAGAGCGTGGGTCTAATAAGCCCAAGGTCGCAGGTTCGACCCCTGCTGGCGGCAAACTTTTGTCCCACTAGATAATTTCGACTCGCACGAATGCAATTCAGCCATCTACAAATCGCCACTACTCGTCGTCAACTCGATTGTTATGCAATAAATGTGGCGAGTGTAGACAGAAGCAGAGTGAAACGGTAGATTTGTGTTTTTTCAGCTGTAAGAAAGTTGCAGTGTACTATGTTGAGATTAGACACGAACGGTGGATCGTGAGCCGCCATAGCTCAGTCGGTTAGAGCGTGGGTCTAATAAGCCCAAGGTCGCAGGTTCGACCCCTGCTGGCGGCAAACTTTTGTCCCACTAGATAATTTCGACTCGCACGAATGCAATTCAGCCATCTACAAATCGCCACTACTCGTCGTCAACTCGATTGTTATGCAATAAATGTGGCGAGTGTAGACAGAAGCAGAGTGAAACGGTAGATTTGTGTTTTTTCAGCTGTAAGAAAGTTGCAGTGTACTATGTTGAGATTAGACACGAACGGTGGATCGTGAGCCGCCATAGCTCAGTCGGTTAGAGCGTGGGTCTAATAAGCCCAAGGTCGCAGGTTCGACCCCTGCTGGCGGCAAACTTTTGTCCCACTAGATAATTTCGACTCGCACGAATGCAATTCAGCCATCTACAAATCGCCACTACTCGTCGTCAACTCGATTGTTATGCAATAAATGTGGCGAGTGTAGACAGAAGCAGAGTGAAACGGTAGATTTGTGTTTTTTCAGCTGTAAGAAAGTTGCAGTGTACTATGTTGAGATTAGACACGAACGGTGGATCGTGAGCCGCCATAGCTCAGTCGGTTAGAGCGTGGGTCTAATAAGCCCAAGGTCGCAGGTTCGACCCCTGCTGGCGGCAAACTTTTGTCCCACTAGATAATTTCGACTCGCACGAATGCAATTCAGCCATCTACAAATCGCCACTACTCGTCGTCAACTCGATTGTTATGCAATAAATGTGGCGAGTGTAGACAGAAGCAGAGTGAAACGGTAGATTTGTGTTTTTTCAGCTGTAAGAAAGTTGCAGTGTACTATGTTGAGATTAGACACGAACGGTGGATCGTGAGCCGCCATAGCTCAGTCGGTTAGAGCGTGGGTCTAATAAGCCCAAGGTCGCAGGTTCGACCCCTGCTGGCGGCAAACTTTTGTCCCACTAGATAATTTCGACTCGCACGAATGCAATTCAGCCATCTACAAATCGCCACTACTCGTCGTCAACTCGATTGTTATGCAATAAATGTGGCGAGTGTAGACAGAAGCAGAGTGAAACGGTAGATTTGTGTTTTTTCAGCTGTAAGAAAGTTGCAGTGTACTATGTTGAGATTAGACACGAACGGTGGATCGTGAGCCGCCATAGCTCAGTCGGTTAGAGCGTGGGTCTAATAAGCCCAAGGTCGCAGGTTCGACCCCTGCTGGCGGCAAACTTTTGTCCCACTAGATAATTTCGACTCGCACGAATGCAATTCAGCCATCTACAAATCGCCACTACTCGTCGTCAACTCGATTGTTATGCAATAAATGTGGCGAGTGTAGACAGAAGCAGAGTGAAACGGTAGATTTGTGTTTTTTCAGCTGTAAGAAAGTTGCAGTGTACTATGTTGAGATTAGACACGAACGGTGGATCGTGAGCCGCCATAGCTCAGTCGGTTAGAGCGTGGGTCTAATAAGCCCAAGGTCGCAGGTTCGACCCCTGCTGGCGGCAAACTTTTGTCCCACTAGATAATTTCGACTCGCACGAATGCAATTCAGCCATCTACAAATCGCCACTACTCGTCGTCAACTCGATTGTTATGCAATAAATGTGGCGAGTGTAGACAGAAGCAGAGTGAAACGGTAGATTTGTGTTTTTTCAGCTGTAAGAAAGTTGCAGTGTACTATGTTGAGATTAGACACGAACGGTGGATCGTGAGCCGCCATAGCTCAGTCGGTTAGAGCGTGGGTCTAATAAGCCCAAGGTCGCAGGTTCGACCCCTGCTGGCGGCAAACTTTTGTCCCACTAGATAATTTCGACTCGCACGAATGCAATTCAGCCATCTACAAATCGCCACTACTCGTCGTCAACTCGATTGTTATGCAATAAATGTGGCGAGTGTAGACAGAAGCAGAGTGAAACGGTAGATTTGTGTTTTTTCAGCTGTAAGAAAGTTGCAGTGTACTATGTTGAGATTAGACACGAACGGTGGATCGTGAGCCGCCATAGCTCAGTCGGTTAGAGCGTGGGTCTAATAAGCCCAAGGTCGCAGGTTCGACCCCTGCTGGCGGCAAACTTTTGTCCCACTAGATAATTTCGACTCGCACGAATGCAATTCAGCCATCTACAAATCGCCACTACTCGTCGTCAACTCGATTGTTATGCAATAAATGTGGCGAGTGTAGACAGAAGCAGAGTGAAACGGTAGATTTGTGTTTTTTCAGCTGTAAGAAAGTTGCAGTGTACTATGTTGAGATTAGACACGAACGGTGGATCGTGAGCCGCCATAGCTCAGTCGGTTAGAGCGTGGGTCTAATAAGCCCAAGGTCGCAGGTTCGACCCCTGCTGGCGGCAAACTTTTGTCCCACTAGATAATTTCGACTCGCACGAATGCAATTCAGCCATCTACAAATCGCCACTACTCGTCGTCAACTCGATTGTTATGCAATAAATGTGGCGAGTGTAGACAGAAGCAGAGTGAAACGGTAGATTTGTGTTTTTTCAGCTGTAAGAAAGTTGCAGTGTACTATGTTGAGATTAGACACGAACGGTGGATCGTGAGCCGCCATAGCTCAGTCGGTTAGAGCGTGGGTCTAATAAGCCCAAGGTCGCAGGTTCGACCCCTGCTGGCGGCAAACTTTTGTCCCACTAGATAATTTCGACTCGCACGAATGCAATTCAGCCATCTACAAATCGCCACTACTCGTCGTCAACTCGATTGTTATGCAATAAATGTGGCGAGTGTAGACAGAAGCAGAGTGAAACGGTAGATTTGTGTTTTTTCAGCTGTAAGAAAGTTGCAGTGTACTATGTTGAGATTAGACACGAACGGTGGATCGTGAGCCGCCATAGCTCAGTCGGTTAGAGCGTGGGTCTAATAAGCCCAAGGTCGCAGGTTCGACCCCTGCTGGCGGCAAACTTTTGTCCCACTAGATAATTTCGACTCGCACGAATGCAATTCAGCCATCTACAAATCGCCACTACTCGTCGTCAACTCGATTGTTATGCAATAAATGTGGCGAGTGTAGACAGAAGCAGAGTGAAACGGTAGATTTGTGTTTTTTCAGCTGTAAGAAAGTTGCAGTGTACTATGTTGAGATTAGACACGAACGGTGGATCGTGAGCCGCCATAGCTCAGTCGGTTAGAGCGTGGGTCTAATAAGCCCAAGGTCGCAGGTTCGACCCCTGCTGGCGGCAAACTTTTGTCCCACTAGATAATTTCGACTCGCACGAATGCAATTCAGCCATCTACAAATCGCCACTACTCGTCGTCAACTCGATTGTTATGCAATAAATGTGGCGAGTGTAGACAGAAGCAGAGTGAAACGGTAGATTTGTGTTTTTTCAGCTGTAAGAAAGTTGCAGTGTACTATGTTGAGATTAGACACGAACGGTGGATCGTGAGCCGCCATAGCTCAGTCGGTTAGAGCGTGGGTCTAATAAGCCCAAGGTCGCAGGTTCGACCCCTGCTGGCGGCAAACTTTTGTCCCACTAGATAATTTCGACTCGCACGAATGCAATTCAGCCATCTACAAATCGCCACTACTCGTCGTCAACTCGATTGTTATGCAATAAATGTGGCGAGTGTAGACAGAAGCAGAGTGAAACGGTAGATTTGTGTTTTTTCAGCTGTAAGAAAGTTGCAGTGTACTATGTTGAGATTAGACACGAACGGTGGATCGTGAGCCGCCATAGCTCAGTCGGTTAGAGCGTGGGTCTAATAAGCCCAAGGTCGCAGGTTCGACCCCTGCTGGCGGCAAACTTTTGTCCCACTAGATAATTTCGACTCGCACGAATGCAATTCAGCCATCTACAAATCGCCACTACTCGTCGTCAACTCGATTGTTATGCAATAAATGTGGCGAGTGTAGACAGAAGCAGAGTGAAACGGTAGATTTGTGTTTTTTCAGCTGTAAGAAAGTTGCAGTGTACTATGTTGAGATTAGACACGAACGGTGGATCGTGAGCCGCCATAGCTCAGTCGGTTAGAGCGTGGGTCTAATAAGCCCAAGGTCGCAGGTTCGACCCCTGCTGGCGGCAAACTTTTGTCCCACTAGATAATTTCGACTCGCACGAATGCAATTCAGCCATCTACAAATCGCCACTACTCGTCGTCAACTCGATTGTTATGCAATAAATGTGGCGAGTGTAGACAGAAGCAGAGTGAAACGGTAGATTTGTGTTTTTTCAGCTGTAAGAAAGTTGCAGTGTACTATGTTGAGATTAGACACGAACGGTGGATCGTGAGCCGCCATAGCTCAGTCGGTTAGAGCGTGGGTCTAATAAGCCCAAGGTCGCAGGTTCGACCCCTGCTGGCGGCAAACTTTTGTCCCACTAGATAATTTCGACTCGCACGAATGCAATTCAGCCATCTACAAATCGCCACTACTCGTCGTCAACTCGATTGTTATGCAATAAATGTGGCGAGTGTAGACAGAAGCAGAGTGAAACGGTAGATTTGTGTTTTTTCAGCTGTAAGAAAGTTGCAGTGTACTATGTTGAGATTAGACACGAACGGTGGATCGTGAGCCGCCATAGCTCAGTCGGTTAGAGCGTGGGTCTAATAAGCCCAAGGTCGCAGGTTCGACCCCTGCTGGCGGCAAACTTTTGTCCCACTAGATAATTTCGACTCGCACGAATGCAATTCAGCCATCTACAAATCGCCACTACTCGTCGTCAACTCGATTGTTATGCAATAAATGTGGCGAGTGTAGACAGAAGCAGAGTGAAACGGTAGATTTGTGTTTTTTCAGCTGTAAGAAAGTTGCAGTGTACTATGTTGAGATTAGACACGAACGGTGGATCGTGAGCCGCCATAGCTCAGTCGGTTAGAGCGTGGGTCTAATAAGCCCAAGGTCGCAGGTTCGACCCCTGCTGGCGGCAAACTTTTGTCCCACTAGATAATTTCGACTCGCACGAATGCAATTCAGCCATCTACAAATCGCCACTACTCGTCGTCAACTCGATTGTTATGCAATAAATGTGGCGAGTGTAGACAGAAGCAGAGTGAAACGGTAGATTTGTGTTTTTTCAGCTGTAAGAAAGTTGCAGTGTACTATGTTGAGATTAGACACGAACGGTGGATCGTGAGCCGCCATAGCTCAGTCGGTTAGAGCGTGGGTCTAATAAGCCCAAGGTCGCAGGTTCGACCCCTGCTGGCGGCAAACTTTTGTCCCACTAGATAATTTCGACTCGCACGAATGCAATTCAGCCATCTACAAATCGCCACTACTCGTCGTCAACTCGATTGTTATGCAATAAATGTGGCGAGTGTAGACAGAAGCAGAGTGAAACGGTAGATTTGTGTTTTTTCAGCTGTAAGAAAGTTGCAGTGTACTATGTTGAGATTAGACACGAACGGTGGATCGTGAGCCGCCATAGCTCAGTCGGTTAGAGCGTGGGTCTAATAAGCCCAAGGTCGCAGGTTCGACCCCTGCTGGCGGCAAACTTTTGTCCCACTAGATAATTTCGACTCGCACGAATGCAATTCAGCCATCTACAAATCGCCACTACTCGTCGTCAACTCGATTGTTATGCAATAAATGTGGCGAGTGTAGACAGAAGCAGAGTGAAACGGTAGATTTGTGTTTTTTCAGCTGTAAGAAAGTTGCAGTGTACTATGTTGAGATTAGACACGAACGGTGGATCGTGAGCCGCCATAGCTCAGTCGGTTAGAGCGTGGGTCTAATAAGCCCAAGGTCGCAGGTTCGACCCCTGCTGGCGGCAAACTTTTGTCCCACTAGATAATTTCGACTCGCACGAATGCAATTCAGCCATCTACAAATCGCCACTACTCGTCGTCAACTCGATTGTTATGCAATAAATGTGGCGAGTGTAGACAGAAGCAGAGTGAAACGGTAGATTTGTGTTTTTTCAGCTGTAAGAAAGTTGCAGTGTACTATGTTGAGATTAGACACGAACGGTGGATCGTGAGCCGCCATAGCTCAGTCGGTTAGAGCGTGGGTCTAATAAGCCCAAGGTCGCAGGTTCGACCCCTGCTGGCGGCAAACTTTTGTCCCACTAGATAATTTCGACTCGCACGAATGCAATTCAGCCATCTACAAATCGCCACTACTCGTCGTCAACTCGATTGTTATGCAATAAATGTGGCGAGTGTAGACAGAAGCAGAGTGAAACGGTAGATTTGTGTTTTTTCAGCTGTAAGAAAGTTGCAGTGTACTATGTTGAGATTAGACACGAACGGTGGATCGTGAGCCGCCATAGCTCAGTCGGTTAGAGCGTGGGTCTAATAAGCCCAAGGTCGCAGGTTCGACCCCTGCTGGCGGCAAACTTTTGTCCCACTAGATAATTTCGACTCGCACGAATGCAATTCAGCCATCTACAAATCGCCACTACTCGTCGTCAACTCGATTGTTATGCAATAAATGTGGCGAGTGTAGACAGAAGCAGAGTGAAACGGTAGATTTGTGTTTTTTCAGCTGTAAGAAAGTTGCAGTGTACTATGTTGAGATTAGACACGAACGGTGGATCGTGAGCCGCCATAGCTCAGTCGGTTAGAGCGTGGGTCTAATAAGCCCAAGGTCGCAGGTTCGACCCCTGCTGGCGGCAAACTTTTGTCCCACTAGATAATTTCGACTCGCACGAATGCAATTCAGCCATCTACAAATCGCCACTACTCGTCGTCAACTCGATTGTTATGCAATAAATGTGGCGAGTGTAGACAGAAGCAGAGTGAAACGGTAGATTTGTGTTTTTTCAGCTGTAAGAAAGTTGCAGTGTACTATGTTGAGATTAGACACGAACGGTGGATCGTGAGCCGCCATAGCTCAGTCGGTTAGAGCGTGGGTCTAATAAGCCCAAGGTCGCAGGTTCGACCCCTGCTGGCGGCAAACTTTTGTCCCACTAGATAATTTCGACTCGCACGAATGCAATTCAGCCATCTACAAATCGCCACTACTCGTCGTCAACTCGATTGTTATGCAATAAATGTGGCGAGTGTAGACAGAAGCAGAGTGAAACGGTAGATTTGTGTTTTTTCAGCTGTAAGAAAGTTGCAGTGTACTATGTTGAGATTAGACACGAACGGTGGATCGTGAGCCGCCATAGCTCAGTCGGTTAGAGCGTGGGTCTAATAAGCCCAAGGTCGCAGGTTCGACCCCTGCTGGCGGCAAACTTTTGTCCCACTAGATAATTTCGACTCGCACGAATGCAATTCAGCCATCTACAAATCGCCACTACTCGTCGTCAACTCGATTGTTATGCAATAAATGTGGCGAGTGTAGACAGAAGCAGAGTGAAACGGTAGATTTGTGTTTTTTCAGCTGTAAGAAAGTTGCAGTGTACTATGTTGAGATTAGACACGAACGGTGGATCGTGAGCCGCCATAGCTCAGTCGGTTAGAGCGTGGGTCTAATAAGCCCAAGGTCGCAGGTTCGACCCCTGCTGGCGGCAAACTTTTGTCCCACTAGATAATTTCGACTCGCACGAATGCAATTCAGCCATCTACAAATCGCCACTACTCGTCGTCAACTCGATTGTTATGCAATAAATGTGGCGAGTGTAGACAGAAGCAGAGTGAAACGGTAGATTTGTGTTTTTTCAGCTGTAAGAAAGTTGCAGTGTACTATGTTGAGATTAGACACGAACGGTGGATCGTGAGCCGCCATAGCTCAGTCGGTTAGAGCGTGGGTCTAATAAGCCCAAGGTCGCAGGTTCGACCCCTGCTGGCGGCAAACTTTTGTCCCACTAGATAATTTCGACTCGCACGAATGCAATTCAGCCATCTACAAATCGCCACTACTCGTCGTCAACTCGATTGTTATGCAATAAATGTGGCGAGTGTAGACAGAAGCAGAGTGAAACGGTAGATTTGTGTTTTTTCAGCTGTAAGAAAGTTGCAGTGTACTATGTTGAGATTAGACACGAACGGTGGATCGTGAGCCGCCATAGCTCAGTCGGTTAGAGCGTGGGTCTAATAAGCCCAAGGTCGCAGGTTCGACCCCTGCTGGCGGCAAACTTTTGTCCCACTAGATAATTTCGACTCGCACGAATGCAATTCAGCCATCAACAAATCGCCACTACTCGTCGTCAACTCGATTGTTATGCAATAAATGTGGCGAGTGTAGACAGAAGCAGAGTGAAACGGTAGATTTGTGTTTTTTCAGCTGTAAGAAAGTTGCAGTGTACTATGTTGAGATTAGACACGAACGGTGGATCGTGAGCCGCCATAGCTCAGTCGGTTAGAGCGTGGGTCTAATAAGCCCAAGGTCGCAGGTTCGACCCCTGCTGGCGGCAAACTTTTGTCCCACTAGATAATTTCGACTCGCACGAATGCAATTCAGCCATCTACAAATCGCCACTACTCGTCGTCAACTCGATTGTTATGCAATAAATGTGGCGAGTGTAGACAGAAGCAGAGTGAAACGGTAGATTTGTGTTTTTTCAGCTGTAAGAAAGTTGCAGTGTACTATGTTGAGATTAGACACGAACGGTGGATCGTGAGCCGCCATAGCTCAGTCGGTTAGAGCGTGGGTCTAATAAGCCCAAGGTCGCAGGTTCGACCCCTGCTGGCGGCAAACTTTTGTCCCACTAGATAATTTCGACTCGCACGAATGCAATTCAGCCATCTACAAATCGCCACTACTCGTCGTCAACTCGATTGTTATGCAATAAATGTGGCGAGTGTAGACAGAAGCAGAGTGAAACGGTAGATTTGTGTTTTTTCAGCTGTAAGAAAGTTGCAGTGTACTATGTTGAGATTAGACACGAACGGTGGATCGTGAGCCGCCATAGCTCAGTCGGTTAGAGCGTGGGTCTAATAAGCCCAAGGTCGCAGGTTCGACCCCTGCTGGCGGCAAACTTTTGTCCCACTAGATAATTTCGACTCGCACGAATGCAATTCAGCCATCTACAAATCGCCACTACTCGTCGTCAACTCGATTGTTATGCAATAAATGTGGCGAGTGTAGACAGAAGCAGAGTGAAACGGTAGATTTGTGTTTTTTCAGCTGTAAGAAAGTTGCAGTGTACTATGTTGAGATTAGACACGAACGGTGGATCGTGAGCCGCCATAGCTCAGTCGGTTAGAGCGTGGGTCTAATAAGCCCAAGGTCGCAGGTTCGACCCCTGCTGGCGGCAAACTTTTGTCCCACTAGATAATTTCGACTCGCACGAATGCAATTCAGCCATCTACAAATCGCCACTACTCGTCGTCAACTCGATTGTTATGCAATAAATGTGGCGAGTGTAGACAGAAGCAGAGTGAAACGGTAGATTTGTGTTTTTTCAGCTGTAAGAAAGTTGCAGTGTACTATGTTGAGATTAGACACGAACGGTGGATCGTGAGCCGCCATAGCTCAGTCGGTTAGAGCGTGGGTCTAATAAGCCCAAGGTCGCAGGTTCGACCCCTGCTGGCGGCAAACTTTTGTCCCACTAGATAATTTCGACTCGCACGAATGCAATTCAGCCATCTACAAATCGCCACTACTCGTCGTCAACTCGATTGTTATGCAATAAATGTGGCGAGTGTAGACAGAAGCAGAGTGAAACGGTAGATTTGTGTTTTTTCAGCTGTAAGAAAGTTGCAGTGTACTATGTTGAGATTAGACACGAACGGTGGATCGTGAGCCGCCATAGCTCAGTCGGTTAGAGCGTGGGTCTAATAAGCCCAAGGTCGCAGGTTCGACCCCTGCTGGCGGCAAACTTTTGTCCCACTAGATAATTTCGACTCGCACGAATGCAATTCAGCCATCTACAAATCGCCACTACTCGTCGTCAACTCGATTGTTATGCAATAAATGTGGCGAGTGTAGACAGAAGCAGAGTGAAACGGTAGATTTGTGTTTTTTCAGCTGTAAGAAAGTTGCAGTGTACTATGTTGAGATTAGACACGAACGGTGGATCGTGAGCCGCCATAGCTCAGTCGGTTAGAGCGTGGGTCTAATAAGCCCAAGGTCGCAGGTTCGACCCCTGCTGGCGGCAAACTTTTGTCCCACTAGATAATTTCGACTCGCACGAATGCAATTCAGCCATCTACAAATCGCCACTACTCGTCGTCAACTCGATTGTTATGCAATAAATGTGGCGAGTGTAGACAGAAGCAGAGTGAAACGGTAGATTTGTGTTTTTTCAGCTGTAAGAAAGTTGCAGTGTACTATGTTGAGATTAGACACGAACGGTGGATCGTGAGCCGCCATAGCTCAGTCGGTTAGAGCGTGGGTCTAATAAGCCCAAGGTCGCAGGTTCGACCCCTGCTGGCGGCAAACTTTTGTCCCACTAGATAATTTCGACTCGCACGAATGCAATTCAGCCATCTACAAATCGCCACTACTCGTCGTCAACTCGATTGTTATGCAATAAATGTGGCGAGTGTAGACAGAAGCAGAGTGAAACGGTAGATTTGTGTTTTTTCAGCTGTAAGAAAGTTGCAGTGTACTATGTTGAGATTAGACACGAACGGTGGATCGTGAGCCGCCATAGCTCAGTCGGTTAGAGCGTGGGTCTAATAAGCCCAAGGTCGCAGGTTCGACCCCTGCTGGCGGCAAACTTTTGTCCCACTAGATAATTTCGACTCGCACGAATGCAATTCAGCCATCTACAAATCGCCACTACTCGTCGTCAACTCGATTGTTATGCAATAAATGTGGCGAGTGTAGACAGAAGCAGAGTGAAACGGTAGATTTGTGTTTTTTCAGCTGTAAGAAAGTTGCAGTGTACTATGTTGAGATTAGACACGAACGGTGGATCGTGAGCCGCCATAGCTCAGTCGGTTAGAGCGTGGGTCTAATAAGCCCAAGGTCGCAGGTTCGACCCCTGCTGGCGGCAAACTTTTGTCCCACTAGATAATTTCGACTCGCACGAATGCAATTCAGCCATCTACAAATCGCCACTACTCGTCGTCAACTCGATTGTTATGCAATAAATGTGGCGAGTGTAGACAGAAGCAGAGTGAAACGGTAGATTTGTGTTTTTTCAGCTGTAAGAAAGTTGCAGTGTACTATGTTGAGATTAGACACGAACGGTGGATCGTGAGCCGCCATAGCTCAGTCGGTTAGAGCGTGGGTCTAATAAGCCCAAGGTCGCAGGTTCGACCCCTGCTGGCGGCAAACTTTTGTCCCACTAGATAATTTCGACTCGCACGAATGCAATTCAGCCATCTACAAATCGCCACTACTCGTCGTCAACTCGATTGTTATGCAATAAATGTGGCGAGTGTAGACAGAAGCAGAGTGAAACGGTAGATTTGTGTTTTTTCAGCTGTAAGAAAGTTGCAGTGTACTATGTTGAGATTAGACACGAACGGTGGATCGTGAGCCGCCATAGCTCAGTCGGTTAGAGCGTGGGTCTAATAAGCCCAAGGTCGCAGGTTCGACCCCTGCTGGCGGCAAACTTTTGTCCCACTAGATAATTTCGACTCGCACGAATGCAATTCAGCCATCTACAAATCGCCACTACTCGTCGTCAACTCGATTGTTATGCAATAAATGTGGCGAGTGTAGACAGAAGCAGAGTGAAACGGTAGATTTGTGTTTTTTCAGCTGTAAGAAAGTTGCAGTGTACTATGTTGAGATTAGACACGAACGGTGGATCGTGAGCCGCCATAGCTCAGTCGGTTAGAGCGTGGGTCTAATAAGCCCAAGGTCGCAGGTTCGACCCCTGCTGGCGGCAAACTTTTGTCCCACTAGATAATTTCGACTCGCACGAATGCAATTCAGCCATCTACAAATCGCCACTACTCGTCGTCAACTCGATTGTTATGCAATAAATGTGGCGAGTGTAGACAGAAGCAGAGTGAAACGGTAGATTTGTGTTTTTTCAGCTGTAAGAAAGTTGCAGTGTACTATGTTGAGATTAGACACGAACGGTGGATCGTGAGCCGCCATAGCTCAGTCGGTTAGAGCGTGGGTCTAATAAGCCCAAGGTCGCAGGTTCGACCCCTGCTGGCGGCAAACTTTTGTCCCACTAGATAATTTCGACTCGCACGAATGCAATTCAGCCATCTACAAATCGCCACTACTCGTCGTCAACTCGATTGTTATGCAATAAATGTGGCGAGTGTAGACAGAAGCAGAGTGAAACGGTAGATTTGTGTTTTTTCAGCTGTAAGAAAGTTGCAGTGTACTATGTTGAGATTAGACACGAACGGTGGATCGTGAGCCGCCATAGCTCAGTCGGTTAGAGCGTGGGTCTAATAAGCCCAAGGTCGCAGGTTCGACCCCTGCTGGCGGCAAACTTTTGTCCCACTAGATAATTTCGACTCGCACGAATGCAATTCAGCCATCTACAAATCGCCACTACTCGTCGTCAACTCGATTGTTATGCAATAAATGTGGCGAGTGTAGACAGAAGCAGAGTGAAACGGTAGATTTGTGTTTTTTCAGCTGTAAGAAAGTTGCAGTGTACTATGTTGAGATTAGACACGAACGGTGGATCGTGAGCCGCCATAGCTCAGTCGGTTAGAGCGTGGGTCTAATAAGCCCAAGGTCGCAGGTTCGACCCCTGCTGGCGGCAAACTTTTGTCCCACTAGATAATTTCGACTCGCACGAATGCAATTCAGCCATCTACAAATCGCCACTACTCGTCGTCAACTCGATTGTTATGCAATAAATGTGGCGAGTGTAGACAGAAGCAGAGTGAAACGGTAGATTTGTGTTTTTTCAGCTGTAAGAAAGTTGCAGTGTACTATGTTGAGATTAGACACGAACGGTGGATCGTGAGCCGCCATAGCTCAGTCGGTTAGAGCGTGGGTCTAATAAGCCCAAGGTCGCAGGTTCGACCCCTGCTGGCGGCAAACTTTTGTCCCACTAGATAATTTCGACTCGCACGAATGCAATTCAGCCATCTACAAATCGCCACTACTCGTCGTCAACTCGATTGTTATGCAATAAATGTGGCGAGTGTAGACAGAAGCAGAGTGAAACGGTAGATTTGTGTTTTTTCAGCTGTAAGAAAGTTGCAGTGTACTATGTTGAGATTAGACACGAACGGTGGATCGTGAGCCGCCATAGCTCAGTCGGTTAGAGCGTGGGTCTAATAAGCCCAAGGTCGCAGGTTCGACCCCTGCTGGCGGCAAACTTTTGTCCCACTAGATAATTTCGACTCGCACGAATGCAATTCAGCCATCTACAAATCGCCACTACTCGTCGTCAACTCGATTGTTATGCAATAAATGTGGCGAGTGTAGACAGAAGCAGAGTGAAACGGTAGATTTGTGTTTTTTCAGCTGTAAGAAAGTTGCAGTGTACTATGTTGAGATTAGACACGAACGGTGGATCGTGAGCCGCCATAGCTCAGTCGGTTAGAGCGTGGGTCTAATAAGCCCAAGGTCGCAGGTTCGACCCCTGCTGGCGGCAAACTTTTGTCCCACTAGATAATTTCGACTCGCACGAATGCAATTCAGCCATCTACAAATCGCCACTACTCGTCGTCAACTCGATTGTTATGCAATAAATGTGGCGAGTGTAGACAGAAGCAGAGTGAAACGGTAGATTTGTGTTTTTTCAGCTGTAAGAAAGTTGCAGTGTACTATGTTGAGATTAGACACGAACGGTGGATCGTGAGCCGCCATAGCTCAGTCGGTTAGAGCGTGGGTCTAATAAGCCCAAGGTCGCAGGTTCGACCCCTGCTGGCGGCAAACTTTTGTCCCACTAGATAATTTCGACTCGCACGAATGCAATTCAGCCATCTACAAATCGCCACTACTCGTCGTCAACTCGATTGTTATGCAATAAATGTGGCGAGTGTAGACAGAAGCAGAGTGAAACGGTAGATTTGTGTTTTTTCAGCTGTAAGAAAGTTGCAGTGTACTATGTTGAGATTAGACACGAACGGTGGATCGTGAGCCGCCATAGCTCAGTCGGTTAGAGCGTGGGTCTAATAAGCCCAAGGTCGCAGGTTCGACCCCTGCTGGCGGCAAACTTTTGTCCCACTAGATAATTTCGACTCGCACGAATGCAATTCAGCCATCTACAAATCGCCACTACTCGTCGTCAACTCGATTGTTATGCAATAAATGTGGCGAGTGTAGACAGAAGCAGAGTGAAACGGTAGATTTGTGTTTTTTCAGCTGTAAGAAAGTTGCAGTGTACTATGTTGAGATTAGACACGAACGGTGGATCGTGAGCCGCCATAGCTCAGTCGGTTAGAGCGTGGGTCTAATAAGCCCAAGGTCGCAGGTTCGACCCCTGCTGGCGGCAAACTTTTGTCCCACTAGATAATTTCGACTCGCACGAATGCAATTCAGCCATCTACAAATCGCCACTACTCGTCGTCAACTCGATTGTTATGCAATAAATGTGGCGAGTGTAGACAGAAGCAGAGTGAAACGGTAGATTTGTGTTTTTTCAGCTGTAAGAAAGTTGCAGTGTACTATGTTGAGATTAGACACGAACGGTGGATCGTGAGCCGCCATAGCTCAGTCGGTTAGAGCGTGGGTCTAATAAGCCCAAGGTCGCAGGTTCGACCCCTGCTGGCGGCAAACTTTTGTCCCACTAGATAATTTCGACTCGCACGAATGCAATTCAGCCATCTACAAATCGCCACTACTCGTCGTCAACTCGATTGTTATGCAATAAATGTGGCGAGTGTAGACAGAAGCAGAGTGAAACGGTAGATTTGTGTTTTTTCAGCTGTAAGAAAGTTGCAGTGTACTATGTTGAGATTAGACACGAACGGTGGATCGTGAGCCGCCATAGCTCAGTCGGTTAGAGCGTGGGTCTAATAAGCCCAAGGTCGCAGGTTCGACCCCTGCTGGCGGCAAACTTTTGTCCCACTAGATAATTTCGACTCGCACGAATGCAATTCAGCCATCTACAAATCGCCACTACTCGTCGTCAACTCGATTGTTATGCAATAAATGTGGCGAGTGTAGACAGAAGCAGAGTGAAACGGTAGATTTGTGTTTTTTCAGCTGTAAGAAAGTTGCAGTGTACTATGTTGAGATTAGACACGAACGGTGGATCGTGAGCCGCCATAGCTCAGTCGGTTAGAGCGTGGGTCTAATAAGCCCAAGGTCGCAGGTTCGACCCCTGCTGGCGGCAAACTTTTGTCCCACTAGATAATTTCGACTCGCACGAATGCAATTCAGCCATCTACAAATCGCCACTACTCGTCGTCAACTCGATTGTTATGCAATAAATGTGGCGAGTGTAGACAGAAGCAGAGTGAAACGGTAGATTTGTGTTTTTTCAGCTGTAAGAAAGTTGCAGTGTACTATGTTGAGATTAGACACGAACGGTGGATCGTGAGCCGCCATAGCTCAGTCGGTTAGAGCGTGGGTCTAATAAGCCCAAGGTCGCAGGTTCGACCCCTGCTGGCGGCAAACTTTTGTCCCACTAGATAATTTCGACTCGCACGAATGCAATTCAGCCATCTACAAATCGCCACTACTCGTCGTCAACTCGATTGTTATGCAATAAATGTGGCGAGTGTAGACAGAAGCAGAGTGAAACGGTAGATTTGTGTTTTTTCAGCTGTAAGAAAGTTGCAGTGTACTATGTTGAGATTAGACACGAACGGTGGATCGTGAGCCGCCATAGCTCAGTCGGTTAGAGCGTGGGTCTAATAAGCCCAAGGTCGCAGGTTCGACCCCTGCTGGCGGCAAACTTTTGTCCCACTAGATAATTTCGACTCGCACGAATGCAATTCAGCCATCTACAAATCGCCACTACTCGTCGTCAACTCGATTGTTATGCAATAAATGTGGCGAGTGTAGACAGAAGCAGAGTGAAACGGTAGATTTGTGTTTTTTCAGCTGTAAGAAAGTTGCAGTGTACTATGTTGAGATTAGACACGAACGGTGGATCGTGAGCCGCCATAGCTCAGTCGGTTAGAGCGTGGGTCTAATAAGCCCAAGGTCGCAGGTTCGACCCCTGCTGGCGGCAAACTTTTGTCCCACTAGATAATTTCGACTCGCACGAATGCAATTCAGCCATCTACAAATCGCCACTACTCGTCGTCAACTCGATTGTTATGCAATAAATGTGGCGAGTGTAGACAGAAGCAGAGTGAAACGGTAGATTTGTGTTTTTTCAGCTGTAAGAAAGTTGCAGTGTACTATGTTGAGATTAGACACGAACGGTGGATCGTGAGCCGCCATAGCTCAGTCGGTTAGAGCGTGGGTCTAATAAGCCCAAGGTCGCAGGTTCGACCCCTGCTGGCGGCAAACTTTTGTCCCACTAGATAATTTCGACTCGCACGAATGCAATTCAGCCATCTACAAATCGCCACTACTCGTCGTCAACTCGATTGTTATGCAATAAATGTGGCGAGTGTAGACAGAAGCAGAGTGAAACGGTAGATTTGTGTTTTTTCAGCTGTAAGAAAGTTGCAGTGTACTATGTTGAGATTAGACACGAACGGTGGATCGTGAGCCGCCATAGCTCAGTCGGTTAGAGCGTGGGTCTAATAAGCCCAAGGTCGCAGGTTCGACCCCTGCTGGCGGCAAACTTTTGTCCCACTAGATAATTTCGACTCGCACGAATGCAATTCAGCCATCTACAAATCGCCACTACTCGTCGTCAACTCGATTGTTATGCAATAAATGTGGCGAGTGTAGACAGAAGCAGAGTGAAACGGTAGATTTGTGTTTTTTCAGCTGTAAGAAAGTTGCAGTGTACTATGTTGAGATTAGACACGAACGGTGGATCGTGAGCCGCCATAGCTCAGTCGGTTAGAGCGTGGGTCTAATAAGCCCAAGGTCGCAGGTTCGACCCCTGCTGGCGGCAAACTTTTGTCCCACTAGATAATTTCGACTCGCACGAATGCAATTCAGCCATCTACAAATCGCCACTACTCGTCGTCAACTCGATTGTTATGCAATAAATGTGGCGAGTGTAGACAGAAGCAGAGTGAAACGGTAGATTTGTGTTTTTTC
This sequence comes from Heterorhabditis bacteriophora, assembly GCA_964036235.1. NCBI lineage: Eukaryota > Metazoa > Nematoda > Chromadorea > Rhabditida > Heterorhabditidae > Heterorhabditis > Heterorhabditis bacteriophora. The sequence continues at coordinate 3,272 of CAXIWP010000018.1, read as the reverse complement.
AGCTGTAAGAAAGTTGCAGTGTACTATGTTGAGATTAGACACGAACGGTGGATCGTGAGCCGCCATAGCTCAGTCGGTTAGAGCGTGGGTCTAATAAGCCCAAGGTCGCAGGTTCGACCCCTGCTGGCGGCAAACTTTTGTCCCACTAGATAATTTCGACTCGCACGAATGCAATTCAGCCATCTACAAATCGCCACTACTCGTCGTCAACTCGATTGTTATGCAATAAATGTGGCGAGTGTAGACAGAAGCAGAGTGAAACGGTAGATTTGTGTTTTTTCAGCTGTAAGAAAGTTGCAGTGTACTATGTTGAGATTAGACACGAACGGTGGATCGTGAGCCGCCATAGCTCAGTCGGTTAGAGCGTGGGTCTAATAAGCCCAAGGTCGCAGGTTCGACCCCTGCTGGCGGCAAACTTTTGTCCCACTAGATAATTTCGACTCGCACGAATGCAATTCAGCCATCTACAAATCGCCACTACTCGTCGTCAACTCGATTGTTATGCAATAAATGTGGCGAGTGTAGACAGAAGCAGAGTGAAACGGTAGATTTGTGTTTTTTCAGCTGTAAGAAAGTTGCAGTGTACTATGTTGAGATTAGACACGAACGGTGGATCGTGAGCCGCCATAGCTCAGTCGGTTAGAGCGTGGGTCTAATAAGCCCAAGGTCGCAGGTTCGACCCCTGCTGGCGGCAAACTTTTGTCCCACTAGATAATTTCGACTCGCACGAATGCAATTCAGCCATCTACAAATCGCCACTACTCGTCGTCAACTCGATTGTTATGCAATAAATGTGGCGAGTGTAGACAGAAGCAGAGTGAAACGGTAGATTTGTGTTTTTTCAGCTGTAAGAAAGTTGCAGTGTACTATGTTGAGATTAGACACGAACGGTGGATCGTGAGCCGCCATAGCTCAGTCGGTTAGAGCGTGGGTCTAATAAGCCCAAGGTCGCAGGTTCGACCCCTGCTGGCGGCAAACTTTTGTCCCACTAGATAATTTCGACTCGCACGAATGCAATTCAGCCATCTACAAATCGCCACTACTCGTCGTCAACTCGATTGTTATGCAATAAATGTGGCGAGTGTAGACAGAAGCAGAGTGAAACGGTAGATTTGTGTTTTTTCAGCTGTAAGAAAGTTGCAGTGTACTATGTTGAGATTAGACACGAACGGTGGATCGTGAGCCGCCATAGCTCAGTCGGTTAGAGCGTGGGTCTAATAAGCCCAAGGTCGCAGGTTCGACCCCTGCTGGCGGCAAACTTTTGTCCCACTAGATAATTTCGACTCGCACGAATGCAATTCAGCCATCTACAAATCGCCACTACTCGTCGTCAACTCGATTGTTATGCAATAAATGTGGCGAGTGTAGACAGAAGCAGAGTGAAACGGTAGATTTGTGTTTTTTCAGCTGTAAGAAAGTTGCAGTGTACTATGTTGAGATTAGACACGAACGGTGGATCGTGAGCCGCCATAGCTCAGTCGGTTAGAGCGTGGGTCTAATAAGCCCAAGGTCGCAGGTTCGACCCCTGCTGGCGGCAAACTTTTGTCCCACTAGATAATTTCGACTCGCACGAATGCAATTCAGCCATCTACAAATCGCCACTACTCGTCGTCAACTCGATTGTTATGCAATAAATGTGGCGAGTGTAGACAGAAGCAGAGTGAAACGGTAGATTTGTGTTTTTTCAGCTGTAAGAAAGTTGCAGTGTACTATGTTGAGATTAGACACGAACGGTGGATCGTGAGCCGCCATAGCTCAGTCGGTTAGAGCGTGGGTCTAATAAGCCCAAGGTCGCAGGTTCGACCCCTGCTGGCGGCAAACTTTTGTCCCACTAGATAATTTCGACTCGCACGAATGCAATTCAGCCATCTACAAATCGCCACTACTCGTCGTCAACTCGATTGTTATGCAATAAATGTGGCGAGTGTAGACAGAAGCAGAGTGAAACGGTAGATTTGTGTTTTTTCAGCTGTAAGAAAGTTGCAGTGTACTATGTTGAGATTAGACACGAACGGTGGATCGTGAGCCGCCATAGCTCAGTCGGTTAGAGCGTGGGTCTAATAAGCCCAAGGTCGCAGGTTCGACCCCTGCTGGCGGCAAACTTTTGTCCCACTAGATAATTTCGACTCGCACGAATGCAATTCAGCCATCTACAAATCGCCACTACTCGTCGTCAACTCGATTGTTATGCAATAAATGTGGCGAGTGTAGACAGAAGCAGAGTGAAACGGTAGATTTGTGTTTTTTCAGCTGTAAGAAAGTTGCAGTGTACTATGTTGAGATTAGACACGAACGGTGGATCGTGAGCCGCCATAGCTCAGTCGGTTAGAGCGTGGGTCTAATAAGCCCAAGGTCGCAGGTTCGACCCCTGCTGGCGGCAAACTTTTGTCCCACTAGATAATTTCGACTCGCACGAATGCAATTCAGCCATCTACAAATCGCCACTACTCGTCGTCAACTCGATTGTTATGCAATAAATGTGGCGAGTGTAGACAGAAGCAGAGTGAAACGGTAGATTTGTGTTTTTTCAGCTGTAAGAAAGTTGCAGTGTACTATGTTGAGATTAGACACGAACGGTGGATCGTGAGCCGCCATAGCTCAGTCGGTTAGAGCGTGGGTCTAATAAGCCCAAGGTCGCAGGTTCGACCCCTGCTGGCGGCAAACTTTTGTCCCACTAGATAATTTCGACTCGCACGAATGCAATTCAGCCATCTACAAATCGCCACTACTCGTCGTCAACTCGATTGTTATGCAATAAATGTGGCGAGTGTAGACAGAAGCAGAGTGAAACGGTAGATTTGTGTTTTTTCAGCTGTAAGAAAGTTGCAGTGTACTATGTTGAGATTAGACACGAACGGTGGATCGTGAGCCGCCATAGCTCAGTCGGTTAGAGCGTGGGTCTAATAAGCCCAAGGTCGCAGGTTCGACCCCTGCTGGCGGCAAACTTTTGTCCCACTAGATAATTTCGACTCGCACGAATGCAATTCAGCCATCTACAAATCGCCACTACTCGTCGTCAACTCGATTGTTATGCAATAAATGTGGCGAGTGTAGACAGAAGCAGAGTGAAACGGTAGATTTGTGTTTTTTCAGCTGTAAGAAAGTTGCAGTGTACTATGTTGAGATTAGACACGAACGGTGGATCGTGAGCCGCCATAGCTCAGTCGGTTAGAGCGTGGGTCTAATAAGCCCAAGGTCGCAGGTTCGACCCCTGCTGGCGGCAAACTTTTGTCCCACTAGATAATTTCGACTCGCACGAATGCAATTCAGCC
>CAXIWP010000017.1:0-31075 GCA_964036235.1 Heterorhabditis bacteriophora | reverse complement strand
ATCTACCGTTTCACTCTGCTTCTGTCTACACTCGCCACATTTATTGCATAACAATCGAGTTGACGACGAGTAGTGGCGATTTGTAGATGGCTGAATTGCATTCGTGCGAGTCGAAATTATCTAGTGGGACAAAAGTTTGCCGCCAGCAGGGGTCGAACCTGCGACCTTGGGCTTATTAGACCCACGCTCTAACCGACTGAGCTATGGCGGCTCACGATCCACCGTTCGTGTCTAATCTCAACATAGTACACTGCAACTTTCTTACAGCTGAAAAAACACAAATCTACCGTTTCACTCTGCTTCTGTCTACACTCGCCACATTTATTGCATAACAATCGAGTTGACGACGAGTAGTGGCGATTTGTAGATGGCTGAATTGCATTCGTGCGAGTCGAAATTATCTAGTGGGACAAAAGTTTGCCGCCAGCAGGGGTCGAACCTGCGACCTTGGGCTTATTAGACCCACGCTCTAACCGACTGAGCTATGGCGGCTCACGATCCACCGTTCGTGTCTAATCTCAACATAGTACACTGCAACTTTCTTACAGCTGAAAAAACACAAATCTACCGTTTCACTCTGCTTCTGTCTACACTCGCCACATTTATTGCATAACAATCGAGTTGACGACGAGTAGTGGCGATTTGTAGATGGCTGAATTGCATTCGTGCGAGTCGAAATTATCTAGTGGGACAAAAGTTTGCCGCCAGCAGGGGTCGAACCTGCGACCTTGGGCTTATTAGACCCACGCTCTAACCGACTGAGCTATGGCGGCTCACGATCCACCGTTCGTGTCTAATCTCAACATAGTACACTGCAACTTTCTTACAGCTGAAAAAACACAAATCTACCGTTTCACTCTGCTTCTGTCTACACTCGCCACATTTATTGCATAACAATCGAGTTGACGACGAGTAGTGGCGATTTGTAGATGGCTGAATTGCATTCGTGCGAGTCGAAATTATCTAGTGGGACAAAAGTTTGCCGCCAGCAGGGGTCGAACCTGCGACCTTGGGCTTATTAGACCCACGCTCTAACCGACTGAGCTATGGCGGCTCACGATCCACCGTTCGTGTCTAATCTCAACATAGTACACTGCAACTTTCTTACAGCTGAAAAAACACAAATCTACCGTTTCACTCTGCTTCTGTCTACACTCGCCACATTTATTGCATAACAATCGAGTTGACGACGAGTAGTGGCGATTTGTAGATGGCTGAATTGCATTCGTGCGAGTCGAAATTATCTAGTGGGACAAAAGTTTGCCGCCAGCAGGGGTCGAACCTGCGACCTTGGGCTTATTAGACCCACGCTCTAACCGACTGAGCTATGGCGGCTCACGATCCACCGTTCGTGTCTAATCTCAACATAGTACACTGCAACTTTCTTACAGCTGAAAAAACACAAATCTACCGTTTCACTCTGCTTCTGTCTACACTCGCCACATTTATTGCATAACAATCGAGTTGACGACGAGTAGTGGCGATTTGTAGATGGCTGAATTGCATTCGTGCGAGTCGAAATTATCTAGTGGGACAAAAGTTTGCCGCCAGCAGGGGTCGAACCTGCGACCTTGGGCTTATTAGACCCACGCTCTAACCGACTGAGCTATGGCGGCTCACGATCCACCGTTCGTGTCTAATCTCAACATAGTACACTGCAACTTTCTTACAGCTGAAAAAACACAAATCTACCGTTTCACTCTGCTTCTGTCTACACTCGCCACATTTATTGCATAACAATCGAGTTGACGACGAGTAGTGGCGATTTGTAGATGGCTGAATTGCATTCGTGCGAGTCGAAATTATCTAGTGGGACAAAAGTTTGCCGCCAGCAGGGGTCGAACCTGCGACCTTGGGCTTATTAGACCCACGCTCTAACCGACTGAGCTATGGCGGCTCACGATCCACCGTTCGTGTCTAATCTCAACATAGTACACTGCAACTTTCTTACAGCTGAAAAAACACAAATCTACCGTTTCACTCTGCTTCTGTCTACACTCGCCACATTTATTGCATAACAATCGAGTTGACGACGAGTAGTGGCGATTTGTAGATGGCTGAATTGCATTCGTGCGAGTCGAAATTATCTAGTGGGACAAAAGTTTGCCGCCAGCAGGGGTCGAACCTGCGACCTTGGGCTTATTAGACCCACGCTCTAACCGACTGAGCTATGGCGGCTCACGATCCACCGTTCGTGTCTAATCTCAACATAGTACACTGCAACTTTCTTACAGCTGAAAAAACACAAATCTACCGTTTCACTCTGCTTCTGTCTACACTCGCCACATTTATTGCATAACAATCGAGTTGACGACGAGTAGTGGCGATTTGTAGATGGCTGAATTGCATTCGTGCGAGTCGAAATTATCTAGTGGGACAAAAGTTTGCCGCCAGCAGGGGTCGAACCTGCGACCTTGGGCTTATTAGACCCACGCTCTAACCGACTGAGCTATGGCGGCTCACGATCCACCGTTCGTGTCTAATCTCAACATAGTACACTGCAACTTTCTTACAGCTGAAAAAACACAAATCTACCGTTTCACTCTGCTTCTGTCTACACTCGCCACATTTATTGCATAACAATCGAGTTGACGACGAGTAGTGGCGATTTGTAGATGGCTGAATTGCATTCGTGCGAGTCGAAATTATCTAGTGGGACAAAAGTTTGCCGCCAGCAGGGGTCGAACCTGCGACCTTGGGCTTATTAGACCCACGCTCTAACCGACTGAGCTATGGCGGCTCACGATCCACCGTTCGTGTCTAATCTCAACATAGTACACTGCAACTTTCTTACAGCTGAAAAAACACAAATCTACCGTTTCACTCTGCTTCTGTCTACACTCGCCACATTTATTGCATAACAATCGAGTTGACGACGAGTAGTGGCGATTTGTAGATGGCTGAATTGCATTCGTGCGAGTCGAAATTATCTAGTGGGACAAAAGTTTGCCGCCAGCAGGGGTCGAACCTGCGACCTTGGGCTTATTAGACCCACGCTCTAACCGACTGAGCTATGGCGGCTCACGATCCACCGTTCGTGTCTAATCTCAACATAGTACACTGCAACTTTCTTACAGCTGAAAAAACACAAATCTACCGTTTCACTCTGCTTCTGTCTACACTCGCCACATTTATTGCATAACAATCGAGTTGACGACGAGTAGTGGCGATTTGTAGATGGCTGAATTGCATTCGTGCGAGTCGAAATTATCTAGTGGGACAAAAGTTTGCCGCCAGCAGGGGTCGAACCTGCGACCTTGGGCTTATTAGACCCACGCTCTAACCGACTGAGCTATGGCGGCTCACGATCCACCGTTCGTGTCTAATCTCAACATAGTACACTGCAACTTTCTTACAGCTGAAAAAACACAAATCTACCGTTTCACTCTGCTTCTGTCTACACTCGCCACATTTATTGCATAACAATCGAGTTGACGACGAGTAGTGGCGATTTGTAGATGGCTGAATTGCATTCGTGCGAGTCGAAATTATCTAGTGGGACAAAAGTTTGCCGCCAGCAGGGGTCGAACCTGCGACCTTGGGCTTATTAGACCCACGCTCTAACCGACTGAGCTATGGCGGCTCACGATCCACCGTTCGTGTCTAATCTCAACATAGTACACTGCAACTTTCTTACAGCTGAAAAAACACAAATCTACCGTTTCACTCTGCTTCTGTCTACACTCGCCACATTTATTGCATAACAATCGAGTTGACGACGAGTAGTGGCGATTTGTAGATGGCTGAATTGCATTCGTGCGAGTCGAAATTATCTAGTGGGACAAAAGTTTGCCGCCAGCAGGGGTCGAACCTGCGACCTTGGGCTTATTAGACCCACGCTCTAACCGACTGAGCTATGGCGGCTCACGATCCACCGTTCGTGTCTAATCTCAACATAGTACACTGCAACTTTCTTACAGCTGAAAAAACACAAATCTACCGTTTCACTCTGCTTCTGTCTACACTCGCCACATTTATTGCATAACAATCGAGTTGACGACGAGTAGTGGCGATTTGTAGATGGCTGAATTGCATTCGTGCGAGTCGAAATTATCTAGTGGGACAAAAGTTTGCCGCCAGCAGGGGTCGAACCTGCGACCTTGGGCTTATTAGACCCACGCTCTAACCGACTGAGCTATGGCGGCTCACGATCCACCGTTCGTGTCTAATCTCAACATAGTACACTGCAACTTTCTTACAGCTGAAAAAACACAAATCTACCGTTTCACTCTGCTTCTGTCTACACTCGCCACATTTATTGCATAACAATCGAGTTGACGACGAGTAGTGGCGATTTGTAGATGGCTGAATTGCATTCGTGCGAGTCGAAATTATCTAGTGGGACAAAAGTTTGCCGCCAGCAGGGGTCGAACCTGCGACCTTGGGCTTATTAGACCCACGCTCTAACCGACTGAGCTATGGCGGCTCACGATCCACCGTTCGTGTCTAATCTCAACATAGTACACTGCAACTTTCTTACAGCTGAAAAAACACAAATCTACCGTTTCACTCTGCTTCTGTCTACACTCGCCACATTTATTGCATAACAATCGAGTTGACGACGAGTAGTGGCGATTTGTAGATGGCTGAATTGCATTCGTGCGAGTCGAAATTATCTAGTGGGACAAAAGTTTGCCGCCAGCAGGGGTCGAACCTGCGACCTTGGGCTTATTAGACCCACGCTCTAACCGACTGAGCTATGGCGGCTCACGATCCACCGTTCGTGTCTAATCTCAACATAGTACACTGCAACTTTCTTACAGCTGAAAAAACACAAATCTACCGTTTCACTCTGCTTCTGTCTACACTCGCCACATTTATTGCATAACAATCGAGTTGACGACGAGTAGTGGCGATTTGTAGATGGCTGAATTGCATTCGTGCGAGTCGAAATTATCTAGTGGGACAAAAGTTTGCCGCCAGCAGGGGTCGAACCTGCGACCTTGGGCTTATTAGACCCACGCTCTAACCGACTGAGCTATGGCGGCTCACGATCCACCGTTCGTGTCTAATCTCAACATAGTACACTGCAACTTTCTTACAGCTGAAAAAACACAAATCTACCGTTTCACTCTGCTTCTGTCTACACTCGCCACATTTATTGCATAACAATCGAGTTGACGACGAGTAGTGGCGATTTGTAGATGGCTGAATTGCATTCGTGCGAGTCGAAATTATCTAGTGGGACAAAAGTTTGCCGCCAGCAGGGGTCGAACCTGCGACCTTGGGCTTATTAGACCCACGCTCTAACCGACTGAGCTATGGCGGCTCACGATCCACCGTTCGTGTCTAATCTCAACATAGTACACTGCAACTTTCTTACAGCTGAAAAAACACAAATCTACCGTTTCACTCTGCTTCTGTCTACACTCGCCACATTTATTGCATAACAATCGAGTTGACGACGAGTAGTGGCGATTTGTAGATGGCTGAATTGCATTCGTGCGAGTCGAAATTATCTAGTGGGACAAAAGTTTGCCGCCAGCAGGGGTCGAACCTGCGACCTTGGGCTTATTAGACCCACGCTCTAACCGACTGAGCTATGGCGGCTCACGATCCACCGTTCGTGTCTAATCTCAACATAGTACACTGCAACTTTCTTACAGCTGAAAAAACACAAATCTACCGTTTCACTCTGCTTCTGTCTACACTCGCCACATTTATTGCATAACAATCGAGTTGACGACGAGTAGTGGCGATTTGTAGATGGCTGAATTGCATTCGTGCGAGTCGAAATTATCTAGTGGGACAAAAGTTTGCCGCCAGCAGGGGTCGAACCTGCGACCTTGGGCTTATTAGACCCACGCTCTAACCGACTGAGCTATGGCGGCTCACGATCCACCGTTCGTGTCTAATCTCAACATAGTACACTGCAACTTTCTTACAGCTGAAAAAACACAAATCTACCGTTTCACTCTGCTTCTGTCTACACTCGCCACATTTATTGCATAACAATCGAGTTGACGACGAGTAGTGGCGATTTGTAGATGGCTGAATTGCATTCGTGCGAGTCGAAATTATCTAGTGGGACAAAAGTTTGCCGCCAGCAGGGGTCGAACCTGCGACCTTGGGCTTATTAGACCCACGCTCTAACCGACTGAGCTATGGCGGCTCACGATCCACCGTTCGTGTCTAATCTCAACATAGTACACTGCAACTTTCTTACAGCTGAAAAAACACAAATCTACCGTTTCACTCTGCTTCTGTCTACACTCGCCACATTTATTGCATAACAATCGAGTTGACGACGAGTAGTGGCGATTTGTAGATGGCTGAATTGCATTCGTGCGAGTCGAAATTATCTAGTGGGACAAAAGTTTGCCGCCAGCAGGGGTCGAACCTGCGACCTTGGGCTTATTAGACCCACGCTCTAACCGACTGAGCTATGGCGGCTCACGATCCACCGTTCGTGTCTAATCTCAACATAGTACACTGCAACTTTCTTACAGCTGAAAAAACACAAATCTACCGTTTCACTCTGCTTCTGTCTACACTCGCCACATTTATTGCATAACAATCGAGTTGACGACGAGTAGTGGCGATTTGTAGATGGCTGAATTGCATTCGTGCGAGTCGAAATTATCTAGTGGGACAAAAGTTTGCCGCCAGCAGGGGTCGAACCTGCGACCTTGGGCTTATTAGACCCACGCTCTAACCGACTGAGCTATGGCGGCTCACGATCCACCGTTCGTGTCTAATCTCAACATAGTACACTGCAACTTTCTTACAGCTGAAAAAACACAAATCTACCGTTTCACTCTGCTTCTGTCTACACTCGCCACATTTATTGCATAACAATCGAGTTGACGACGAGTAGTGGCGATTTGTAGATGGCTGAATTGCATTCGTGCGAGTCGAAATTATCTAGTGGGACAAAAGTTTGCCGCCAGCAGGGGTCGAACCTGCGACCTTGGGCTTATTAGACCCACGCTCTAACCGACTGAGCTATGGCGGCTCACGATCCACCGTTCGTGTCTAATCTCAACATAGTACACTGCAACTTTCTTACAGCTGAAAAAACACAAATCTACCGTTTCACTCTGCTTCTGTCTACACTCGCCACATTTATTGCATAACAATCGAGTTGACGACGAGTAGTGGCGATTTGTAGATGGCTGAATTGCATTCGTGCGAGTCGAAATTATCTAGTGGGACAAAAGTTTGCCGCCAGCAGGGGTCGAACCTGCGACCTTGGGCTTATTAGACCCACGCTCTAACCGACTGAGCTATGGCGGCTCACGATCCACCGTTCGTGTCTAATCTCAACATAGTACACTGCAACTTTCTTACAGCTGAAAAAACACAAATCTACCGTTTCACTCTGCTTCTGTCTACACTCGCCACATTTATTGCATAACAATCGAGTTGACGACGAGTAGTGGCGATTTGTAGATGGCTGAATTGCATTCGTGCGAGTCGAAATTATCTAGTGGGACAAAAGTTTGCCGCCAGCAGGGGTCGAACCTGCGACCTTGGGCTTATTAGACCCACGCTCTAACCGACTGAGCTATGGCGGCTCACGATCCACCGTTCGTGTCTAATCTCAACATAGTACACTGCAACTTTCTTACAGCTGAAAAAACACAAATCTACCGTTTCACTCTGCTTCTGTCTACACTCGCCACATTTATTGCATAACAATCGAGTTGACGACGAGTAGTGGCGATTTGTAGATGGCTGAATTGCATTCGTGCGAGTCGAAATTATCTAGTGGGACAAAAGTTTGCCGCCAGCAGGGGTCGAACCTGCGACCTTGGGCTTATTAGACCCACGCTCTAACCGACTGAGCTATGGCGGCTCACGATCCACCGTTCGTGTCTAATCTCAACATAGTACACTGCAACTTTCTTACAGCTGAAAAAACACAAATCTACCGTTTCACTCTGCTTCTGTCTACACTCGCCACATTTATTGCATAACAATCGAGTTGACGACGAGTAGTGGCGATTTGTAGATGGCTGAATTGCATTCGTGCGAGTCGAAATTATCTAGTGGGACAAAAGTTTGCCGCCAGCAGGGGTCGAACCTGCGACCTTGGGCTTATTAGACCCACGCTCTAACCGACTGAGCTATGGCGGCTCACGATCCACCGTTCGTGTCTAATCTCAACATAGTACACTGCAACTTTCTTACAGCTGAAAAAACACAAATCTACCGTTTCACTCTGCTTCTGTCTACACTCGCCACATTTATTGCATAACAATCGAGTTGACGACGAGTAGTGGCGATTTGTAGATGGCTGAATTGCATTCGTGCGAGTCGAAATTATCTAGTGGGACAAAAGTTTGCCGCCAGCAGGGGTCGAACCTGCGACCTTGGGCTTATTAGACCCACGCTCTAACCGACTGAGCTATGGCGGCTCACGATCCACCGTTCGTGTCTAATCTCAACATAGTACACTGCAACTTTCTTACAGCTGAAAAAACACAAATCTACCGTTTCACTCTGCTTCTGTCTACACTCGCCACATTTATTGCATAACAATCGAGTTGACGACGAGTAGTGGCGATTTGTAGATGGCTGAATTGCATTCGTGCGAGTCGAAATTATCTAGTGGGACAAAAGTTTGCCGCCAGCAGGGGTCGAACCTGCGACCTTGGGCTTATTAGACCCACGCTCTAACCGACTGAGCTATGGCGGCTCACGATCCACCGTTCGTGTCTAATCTCAACATAGTACACTGCAACTTTCTTACAGCTGAAAAAACACAAATCTACCGTTTCACTCTGCTTCTGTCTACACTCGCCACATTTATTGCATAACAATCGAGTTGACGACGAGTAGTGGCGATTTGTAGATGGCTGAATTGCATTCGTGCGAGTCGAAATTATCTAGTGGGACAAAAGTTTGCCGCCAGCAGGGGTCGAACCTGCGACCTTGGGCTTATTAGACCCACGCTCTAACCGACTGAGCTATGGCGGCTCACGATCCACCGTTCGTGTCTAATCTCAACATAGTACACTGCAACTTTCTTACAGCTGAAAAAACACAAATCTACCGTTTCACTCTGCTTCTGTCTACACTCGCCACATTTATTGCATAACAATCGAGTTGACGACGAGTAGTGGCGATTTGTAGATGGCTGAATTGCATTCGTGCGAGTCGAAATTATCTAGTGGGACAAAAGTTTGCCGCCAGCAGGGGTCGAACCTGCGACCTTGGGCTTATTAGACCCACGCTCTAACCGACTGAGCTATGGCGGCTCACGATCCACCGTTCGTGTCTAATCTCAACATAGTACACTGCAACTTTCTTACAGCTGAAAAAACACAAATCTACCGTTTCACTCTGCTTCTGTCTACACTCGCCACATTTATTGCATAACAATCGAGTTGACGACGAGTAGTGGCGATTTGTAGATGGCTGAATTGCATTCGTGCGAGTCGAAATTATCTAGTGGGACAAAAGTTTGCCGCCAGCAGGGGTCGAACCTGCGACCTTGGGCTTATTAGACCCACGCTCTAACCGACTGAGCTATGGCGGCTCACGATCCACCGTTCGTGTCTAATCTCAACATAGTACACTGCAACTTTCTTACAGCTGAAAAAACACAAATCTACCGTTTCACTCTGCTTCTGTCTACACTCGCCACATTTATTGCATAACAATCGAGTTGACGACGAGTAGTGGCGATTTGTAGATGGCTGAATTGCATTCGTGCGAGTCGAAATTATCTAGTGGGACAAAAGTTTGCCGCCAGCAGGGGTCGAACCTGCGACCTTGGGCTTATTAGACCCACGCTCTAACCGACTGAGCTATGGCGGCTCACGATCCACCGTTCGTGTCTAATCTCAACATAGTACACTGCAACTTTCTTACAGCTGAAAAAACACAAATCTACCGTTTCACTCTGCTTCTGTCTACACTCGCCACATTTATTGCATAACAATCGAGTTGACGACGAGTAGTGGCGATTTGTAGATGGCTGAATTGCATTCGTGCGAGTCGAAATTATCTAGTGGGACAAAAGTTTGCCGCCAGCAGGGGTCGAACCTGCGACCTTGGGCTTATTAGACCCACGCTCTAACCGACTGAGCTATGGCGGCTCACGATCCACCGTTCGTGTCTAATCTCAACATAGTACACTGCAACTTTCTTACAGCTGAAAAAACACAAATCTACCGTTTCACTCTGCTTCTGTCTACACTCGCCACATTTATTGCATAACAATCGAGTTGACGACGAGTAGTGGCGATTTGTAGATGGCTGAATTGCATTCGTGCGAGTCGAAATTATCTAGTGGGACAAAAGTTTGCCGCCAGCAGGGGTCGAACCTGCGACCTTGGGCTTATTAGACCCACGCTCTAACCGACTGAGCTATGGCGGCTCACGATCCACCGTTCGTGTCTAATCTCAACATAGTACACTGCAACTTTCTTACAGCTGAAAAAACACAAATCTACCGTTTCACTCTGCTTCTGTCTACACTCGCCACATTTATTGCATAACAATCGAGTTGACGACGAGTAGTGGCGATTTGTAGATGGCTGAATTGCATTCGTGCGAGTCGAAATTATCTAGTGGGACAAAAGTTTGCCGCCAGCAGGGGTCGAACCTGCGACCTTGGGCTTATTAGACCCACGCTCTAACCGACTGAGCTATGGCGGCTCACGATCCACCGTTCGTGTCTAATCTCAACATAGTACACTGCAACTTTCTTACAGCTGAAAAAACACAAATCTACCGTTTCACTCTGCTTCTGTCTACACTCGCCACATTTATTGCATAACAATCGAGTTGACGACGAGTAGTGGCGATTTGTAGATGGCTGAATTGCATTCGTGCGAGTCGAAATTATCTAGTGGGACAAAAGTTTGCCGCCAGCAGGGGTCGAACCTGCGACCTTGGGCTTATTAGACCCACGCTCTAACCGACTGAGCTATGGCGGCTCACGATCCACCGTTCGTGTCTAATCTCAACATAGTACACTGCAACTTTCTTACAGCTGAAAAAACACAAATCTACCGTTTCACTCTGCTTCTGTCTACACTCGCCACATTTATTGCATAACAATCGAGTTGACGACGAGTAGTGGCGATTTGTAGATGGCTGAATTGCATTCGTGCGAGTCGAAATTATCTAGTGGGACAAAAGTTTGCCGCCAGCAGGGGTCGAACCTGCGACCTTGGGCTTATTAGACCCACGCTCTAACCGACTGAGCTATGGCGGCTCACGATCCACCGTTCGTGTCTAATCTCAACATAGTACACTGCAACTTTCTTACAGCTGAAAAAACACAAATCTACCGTTTCACTCTGCTTCTGTCTACACTCGCCACATTTATTGCATAACAATCGAGTTGACGACGAGTAGTGGCGATTTGTAGATGGCTGAATTGCATTCGTGCGAGTCGAAATTATCTAGTGGGACAAAAGTTTGCCGCCAGCAGGGGTCGAACCTGCGACCTTGGGCTTATTAGACCCACGCTCTAACCGACTGAGCTATGGCGGCTCACGATCCACCGTTCGTGTCTAATCTCAACATAGTACACTGCAACTTTCTTACAGCTGAAAAAACACAAATCTACCGTTTCACTCTGCTTCTGTCTACACTCGCCACATTTATTGCATAACAATCGAGTTGACGACGAGTAGTGGCGATTTGTAGATGGCTGAATTGCATTCGTGCGAGTCGAAATTATCTAGTGGGACAAAAGTTTGCCGCCAGCAGGGGTCGAACCTGCGACCTTGGGCTTATTAGACCCACGCTCTAACCGACTGAGCTATGGCGGCTCACGATCCACCGTTCGTGTCTAATCTCAACATAGTACACTGCAACTTTCTTACAGCTGAAAAAACACAAATCTACCGTTTCACTCTGCTTCTGTCTACACTCGCCACATTTATTGCATAACAATCGAGTTGACGACGAGTAGTGGCGATTTGTAGATGGCTGAATTGCATTCGTGCGAGTCGAAATTATCTAGTGGGACAAAAGTTTGCCGCCAGCAGGGGTCGAACCTGCGACCTTGGGCTTATTAGACCCACGCTCTAACCGACTGAGCTATGGCGGCTCACGATCCACCGTTCGTGTCTAATCTCAACATAGTACACTGCAACTTTCTTACAGCTGAAAAAACACAAATCTACCGTTTCACTCTGCTTCTGTCTACACTCGCCACATTTATTGCATAACAATCGAGTTGACGACGAGTAGTGGCGATTTGTAGATGGCTGAATTGCATTCGTGCGAGTCGAAATTATCTAGTGGGACAAAAGTTTGCCGCCAGCAGGGGTCGAACCTGCGACCTTGGGCTTATTAGACCCACGCTCTAACCGACTGAGCTATGGCGGCTCACGATCCACCGTTCGTGTCTAATCTCAACATAGTACACTGCAACTTTCTTACAGCTGAAAAAACACAAATCTACCGTTTCACTCTGCTTCTGTCTACACTCGCCACATTTATTGCATAACAATCGAGTTGACGACGAGTAGTGGCGATTTGTAGATGGCTGAATTGCATTCGTGCGAGTCGAAATTATCTAGTGGGACAAAAGTTTGCCGCCAGCAGGGGTCGAACCTGCGACCTTGGGCTTATTAGACCCACGCTCTAACCGACTGAGCTATGGCGGCTCACGATCCACCGTTCGTGTCTAATCTCAACATAGTACACTGCAACTTTCTTACAGCTGAAAAAACACAAATCTACCGTTTCACTCTGCTTCTGTCTACACTCGCCACATTTATTGCATAACAATCGAGTTGACGACGAGTAGTGGCGATTTGTAGATGGCTGAATTGCATTCGTGCGAGTCGAAATTATCTAGTGGGACAAAAGTTTGCCGCCAGCAGGGGTCGAACCTGCGACCTTGGGCTTATTAGACCCACGCTCTAACCGACTGAGCTATGGCGGCTCACGATCCACCGTTCGTGTCTAATCTCAACATAGTACACTGCAACTTTCTTACAGCTGAAAAAACACAAATCTACCGTTTCACTCTGCTTCTGTCTACACTCGCCACATTTATTGCATAACAATCGAGTTGACGACGAGTAGTGGCGATTTGTAGATGGCTGAATTGCATTCGTGCGAGTCGAAATTATCTAGTGGGACAAAAGTTTGCCGCCAGCAGGGGTCGAACCTGCGACCTTGGGCTTATTAGACCCACGCTCTAACCGACTGAGCTATGGCGGCTCACGATCCACCGTTCGTGTCTAATCTCAACATAGTACACTGCAACTTTCTTACAGCTGAAAAAACACAAATCTACCGTTTCACTCTGCTTCTGTCTACACTCGCCACATTTATTGCATAACAATCGAGTTGACGACAAGTAGTGGCGATTTGTAGATGGCTGAATTGCATTCGTGCGAGTCGAAATTATCTAGTGGGACAAAAGTTTGCCGCCAGCAGGGGTCGAACCTGCGACCTTGGGCTTATTAGACCCACGCTCTAACCGACTGAGCTATGGCGGCTCACGATCCACCGTTCGTGTCTAATCTCAACATAGTACACTGCAACTTTCTTACAGCTGAAAAAACACAAATCTACCGTTTCACTCTGCTTCTGTCTACACTCGCCACATTTATTGCATAACAATCGAGTTGACGACGAGTAGTGGCGATTTGTAGATGGCTGAATTGCATTCGTGCGAGTCGAAATTATCTAGTGGGACAAAAGTTTGCCGCCAGCAGGGGTCGAACCTGCGACCTTGGGCTTATTAGACCCACGCTCTAACCGACTGAGCTATGGCGGCTCACGATCCACCGTTCGTGTCTAATCTCAACATAGTACACTGCAACTTTCTTACAGCTGAAAAAACACAAATCTACCGTTTCACTCTGCTTCTGTCTACACTCGCCACATTTATTGCATAACAATCGAGTTGACGACGAGTAGTGGCGATTTGTAGATGGCTGAATTGCATTCGTGCGAGTCGAAATTATCTAGTGGGACAAAAGTTTGCCGCCAGCAGGGGTCGAACCTGCGACCTTGGGCTTATTAGACCCACGCTCTAACCGACTGAGCTATGGCGGCTCACGATCCACCGTTCGTGTCTAATCTCAACATAGTACACTGCAACTTTCTTACAGCTGAAAAAACACAAATCTACCGTTTCACTCTGCTTCTGTCTACACTCGCCACATTTATTGCATAACAATCGAGTTGACGACGAGTAGTGGCGATTTGTAGATGGCTGAATTGCATTCGTGCGAGTCGAAATTATCTAGTGGGACAAAAGTTTGCCGCCAGCAGGGGTCGAACCTGCGACCTTGGGCTTATTAGACCCACGCTCTAACCGACTGAGCTATGGCGGCTCACGATCCACCGTTCGTGTCTAATCTCAACATAGTACACTGCAACTTTCTTACAGCTGAAAAAACACAAATCTACCGTTTCACTCTGCTTCTGTCTACACTCGCCACATTTATTGCATAACAATCGAGTTGACGACGAGTAGTGGCGATTTGTAGATGGCTGAATTGCATTCGTGCGAGTCGAAATTATCTAGTGGGACAAAAGTTTGCCGCCAGCAGGGGTCGAACCTGCGACCTTGGGCTTATTAGACCCACGCTCTAACCGACTGAGCTATGGCGGCTCACGATCCACCGTTCGTGTCTAATCTCAACATAGTACACTGCAACTTTCTTACAGCTGAAAAAACACAAATCTACCGTTTCACTCTGCTTCTGTCTACACTCGCCACATTTATTGCATAACAATCGAGTTGACGACGAGTAGTGGCGATTTGTAGATGGCTGAATTGCATTCGTGCGAGTCGAAATTATCTAGTGGGACAAAAGTTTGCCGCCAGCAGGGGTCGAACCTGCGACCTTGGGCTTATTAGACCCACGCTCTAACCGACTGAGCTATGGCGGCTCACGATCCACCGTTCGTGTCTAATCTCAACATAGTACACTGCAACTTTCTTACAGCTGAAAAAACACAAATCTACCGTTTCACTCTGCTTCTGTCTACACTCGCCACATTTATTGCATAACAATCGAGTTGACGACGAGTAGTGGCGATTTGTAGATGGCTGAATTGCATTCGTGCGAGTCGAAATTATCTAGTGGGACAAAAGTTTGCCGCCAGCAGGGGTCGAACCTGCGACCTTGGGCTTATTAGACCCACGCTCTAACCGACTGAGCTATGGCGGCTCACGATCCACCGTTCGTGTCTAATCTCAACATAGTACACTGCAACTTTCTTACAGCTGAAAAAACACAAATTTACCGTTTCACTCTGCTTCTGTCTACACTCGCCACATTTATTGCATAACAATCGAGTTGACGACGAGTAGTGGCGATTTGTAGATGGCTGAATTGCATTCGTGCGAGTCGAAATTATCTAGTGGGACAAAAGTTTGCCGCCAGCAGGGGTCGAACCTGCGACCTTGGGCTTATTAGACCCACGCTCTAACCGACTGAGCTATGGCGGCTCACGATCCACCGTTCGTGTCTAATCTCAACATAGTACACTGCAACTTTCTTACAGCTGAAAAAACACAAATCTACCGTTTCACTCTGCTTCTGTCTACACTCGCCACATTTATTGCATAACAATCGAGTTGACGACGAGTAGTGGCGATTTGTAGATGGCTGAATTGCATTCGTGCGAGTCGAAATTATCTAGTGGGACAAAAGTTTGCCGCCAGCAGGGGTCGAACCTGCGACCTTGGGCTTATTAGACCCACGCTCTAACCGACTGAGCTATGGCGGCTCACGATCCACCGTTCGTGTCTAATCTCAACATAGTACACTGCAACTTTCTTACAGCTGAAAAAACACAAATCTACCGTTTCACTCTGCTTCTGTCTACACTCGCCACATTTATTGCATAACAATCGAGTTGACGACGAGTAGTGGCGATTTGTAGATGGCTGAATTGCATTCGTGCGAGTCGAAATTATCTAGTGGGACAAAAGTTTGCCGCCAGCAGGGGTCGAACCTGCGACCTTGGGCTTATTAGACCCACGCTCTAACCGACTGAGCTATGGCGGCTCACGATCCACCGTTCGTGTCTAATCTCAACATAGTACACTGCAACTTTCTTACAGCTGAAAAAACACAAATCTACCGTTTCACTCTGCTTCTGTCTACACTCGCCACATTTATTGCATAACAATCGAGTTGACGACGAGTAGTGGCGATTTGTAGATGGCTGAATTGCATTCGTGCGAGTCGAAATTATCTAGTGGGACAAAAGTTTGCCGCCAGCAGGGGTCGAACCTGCGACCTTGGGCTTATTAGACCCACGCTCTAACCGACTGAGCTATGGCGGCTCACGATCCACCGTTCGTGTCTAATCTCAACATAGTACACTGCAACTTTCTTACAGCTGAAAAAACACAAATCTACCGTTTCACTCTGCTTCTGTCTACACTCGCCACATTTATTGCATAACAATCGAGTTGACGACGAGTAGTGGCGATTTGTAGATGGCTGAATTGCATTCGTGCGAGTCGAAATTATCTAGTGGGACAAAAGTTTGCCGCCAGCAGGGGTCGAACCTGCGACCTTGGGCTTATTAGACCCACGCTCTAACCGACTGAGCTATGGCGGCTCACGATCCACCGTTCGTGTCTAATCTCAACATAGTACACTGCAACTTTCTTACAGCTGAAAAAACACAAATCTACCGTTTCACTCTGCTTCTGTCTACACTCGCCACATTTATTGCATAACAATCGAGTTGACGACGAGTAGTGGCGATTTGTAGATGGCTGAATTGCATTCGTGCGAGTCGAAATTATCTAGTGGGACAAAAGTTTGCCGCCAGCAGGGGTCGAACCTGCGACCTTGGGCTTATTAGACCCACGCTCTAACCGACTGAGCTATGGCGGCTCACGATCCACCGTTCGTGTCTAATCTCAACATAGTACACTGCAACTTTCTTACAGCTGAAAAAACACAAATCTACCGTTTCACTCTGCTTCTGTCTACACTCGCCACATTTATTGCATAACAATCGAGTTGACGACGAGTAGTGGCGATTTGTAGATGGCTGAATTGCATTCGTGCGAGTCGAAATTATCTAGTGGGACAAAAGTTTGCCGCCAGCAGGGGTCGAACCTGCGACCTTGGGCTTATTAGACCCACGCTCTAACCGACTGAGCTATGGCGGCTCACGATCCACCGTTCGTGTCTAATCTCAACATAGTACACTGCAACTTTCTTACAGCTGAAAAAACACAAATCTACCGTTTCACTCTGCTTCTGTCTACACTCGCCACATTTATTGCATAACAATCGAGTTGACGACGAGTAGTGGCGATTTGTAGATGGCTGAATTGCATTCGTGCGAGTCGAAATTATCTAGTGGGACAAAAGTTTGCCGCCAGCAGGGGTCGAACCTGCGACCTTGGGCTTATTAGACCCACGCTCTAACCGACTGAGCTATGGCGGCTCACGATCCACCGTTCGTGTCTAATCTCAACATAGTACACTGCAACTTTCTTACAGCTGAAAAAACACAAATCTACCGTTTCACTCTGCTTCTGTCTACACTCGCCACATTTATTGCATAACAATCGAGTTGACGACGAGTAGTGGCGATTTGTAGATGGCTGAATTGCATTCGTGCGAGTCGAAATTATCTAGTGGGACAAAAGTTTGCCGCCAGCAGGGGTCGAACCTGCGACCTTGGGCTTATTAGACCCACGCTCTAACCGACTGAGCTATGGCGGCTCACGATCCACCGTTCGTGTCTAATCTCAACATAGTACACTGCAACTTTCTTACAGCTGAAAAAACACAAATCTACCGTTTCACTCTGCTTCTGTCTACACTCGCCACATTTATTGCATAAC
The DNA here is from genome assembly GCA_964036235.1 of Heterorhabditis bacteriophora. NCBI lineage: Eukaryota > Metazoa > Nematoda > Chromadorea > Rhabditida > Heterorhabditidae > Heterorhabditis > Heterorhabditis bacteriophora. The sequence continues at coordinate 13,320 of CAXIWP010000017.1, read as the reverse complement.
AATCGAGTTGACGACGAGTAGTGGCGATTTGTAGATGGCTGAATTGCATTCGTGCGAGTCGAAATTATCTAGTGGGACAAAAGTTTGCCGCCAGCAGGGGTCGAACCTGCGACCTTGGGCTTATTAGACCCACGCTCTAACCGACTGAGCTATGGCGGCTCACGATCCACCGTTCGTGTCTAATCTCAACATAGTACACTGCAACTTTCTTACAGCTGAAAAAACACAAATCTACCGTTTCACTCTGCTTCTGTCTACACTCGCCACATTTATTGCATAACAATCGAGTTGACGACGAGTAGTGGCGATTTGTAGATGGCTGAATTGCATTCGTGCGAGTCGAAATTATCTAGTGGGACAAAAGTTTGCCGCCAGCAGGGGTCGAACCTGCGACCTTGGGCTTATTAGACCCACGCTCTAACCGACTGAGCTATGGCGGCTCACGATCCACCGTTCGTGTCTAATCTCAACATAGTACACTGCAACTTTCTTACAGCTGAAAAAACACAAATCTACCGTTTCACTCTGCTTCTGTCTACACTCGCCACATTTATTGCATAACAATCGAGTTGACGACGAGTAGTGGCGATTTGTAGATGGCTGAATTGCATTCGTGCGAGTCGAAATTATCTAGTGGGACAAAAGTTTGCCGCCAGCAGGGGTCGAACCTGCGACCTTGGGCTTATTAGACCCACGCTCTAACCGACTGAGCTATGGCGGCTCACGATCCACCGTTCGTGTCTAATCTCAACATAGTACACTGCAACTTTCTTACAGCTGAAAAAACACAAATCTACCGTTTCACTCTGCTTCTGTCTACACTCGCCACATTTATTGCATAACAATCGAGTTGACGACGAGTAGTGGCGATTTGTAGATGGCTGAATTGCATTCGTGCGAGTCGAAATTATCTAGTGGGACAAAAGTTTGCCGCCAGCAGGGGTCGAACCTGCGACCTTGGGCTTATTAGACCCACGCTCTAACCGACTGAGCTATGGCGGCTCACGATCCACCGTTCGTGTCTAATCTCAACATAGTACACTGCAACTTTCTTACAGCTGAAAAAACACAAATCTACCGTTTCACTCTGCTTCTGTCTACACTCGCCACATTTATTGCATAACAATCGAGTTGACGACGAGTAGTGGCGATTTGTAGATGGCTGAATTGCATTCGTGCGAGTCGAAATTATCTAGTGGGACAAAAGTTTGCCGCCAGCAGGGGTCGAACCTGCGACCTTGGGCTTATTAGACCCACGCTCTAACCGACTGAGCTATGGCGGCTCACGATCCACCGTTCGTGTCTAATCTCAACATAGTACACTGCAACTTTCTTACAGCTGAAAAAACACAAATCTACCGTTTCACTCTGCTTCTGTCTACACTCGCCACATTTATTGCATAACAATCGAGTTGACGACGAGTAGTGGCGATTTGTAGATGGCTGAATTGCATTCGTGCGAGTCGAAATTATCTAGTGGGACAAAAGTTTGCCGCCAGCAGGGGTCGAACCTGCGACCTTGGGCTTATTAGACCCACGCTCTAACCGACTGAGCTATGGCGGCTCACGATCCACCGTTCGTGTCTAATCTCAACATAGTACACTGCAACTTTCTTACAGCTGAAAAAACACAAATCTACCGTTTCACTCTGCTTCTGTCTACACTCGCCACATTTATTGCATAACAATCGAGTTGACGACGAGTAGTGGCGATTTGTAGATGGCTGAATTGCATTCGTGCGAGTCGAAATTATCTAGTGGGACAAAAGTTTGCCGCCAGCAGGGGTCGAACCTGCGACCTTGGGCTTATTAGACCCACGCTCTAACCGACTGAGCTATGGCGGCTCACGATCCACCGTTCGTGTCTAATCTCAACATAGTACACTGCAACTTTCTTACAGCTGAAAAAACACAAATCTACCGTTTCACTCTGCTTCTGTCTACACTCGCCACATTTATTGCATAACAATCGAGTTGACGACGAGTAGTGGCGATTTGTAGATGGCTGAATTGCATTCGTGCGAGTCGAAATTATCTAGTGGGACAAAAGTTTGCCGCCAGCAGGGGTCGAACCTGCGACCTTGGGCTTATTAGACCCACGCTCTAACCGACTGAGCTATGGCGGCTCACGATCCACCGTTCGTGTCTAATCTCAACATAGTACACTGCAACTTTCTTACAGCTGAAAAAACACAAATCTACCGTTTCACTCTGCTTCTGTCTACACTCGCCACATTTATTGCATAACAATCGAGTTGACGACGAGTAGTGGCGATTTGTAGATGGCTGAATTGCATTCGTGCGAGTCGAAATTATCTAGTGGGACAAAAGTTTGCCGCCAGCAGGGGTCGAACCTGCGACCTTGGGCTTATTAGACCCACGCTCTAACCGACTGAGCTATGGCGGCTCACGATCCACCGTTCGTGTCTAATCTCAACATAGTACACTGCAACTTTCTTACAGCTGAAAAAACACAAATCTACCGTTTCACTCTGCTTCTGTCTACACTCGCCACATTTATTGCATAACAATCGAGTTGACGACGAGTAGTGGCGATTTGTAGATGGCTGAATTGCATTCGTGCGAGTCGAAATTATCTAGTGGGACAAAAGTTTGCCGCCAGCAGGGGTCGAACCTGCGACCTTGGGCTTATTAGACCCACGCTCTAACCGACTGAGCTATGGCGGCTCACGATCCACCGTTCGTGTCTAATCTCAACATAGTACACTGCAACTTTCTTACAGCTGAAAAAACACAAATCTACCGTTTCACTCTGCTTCTGTCTACACTCGCCACATTTATTGCATAACAATCGAGTTGACGACGAGTAGTGGCGATTTGTAGATGGCTGAATTGCATTCGTGCGAGTCGAAATTATCTAGTGGGACAAAAGTTTGCCGCCAGCAGGGGTCGAACCTGCGACCTTGGGCTTATTAGACCCACGCTCTAACCGACTGAGCTATGGCGGCTCACGATCCACCGTTCGTGTCTAATCTCAACATAGTACACTGCAACTTTCTTACAGCTGAAAAAACACAAATCTACCGTTTCACTCTGCTTCTGTCTACACTCGCCACATTTATTGCATAACAATCGAGTTGACGACGAGTAGTGGCGATTTGTAGATGGCTGAATTGCATTCGTGCGAGTCGAAATTATCTAGTGGGACAAAAGTTTGCCGCCAGCAGGGGTCGAACCTGCGACCTTGGGCTTATTAGACCCACGCTCTAACCGACTGAGCTATGGCGGCTCACGATCCACCGTTCGTGTCTAATCTCAACATAGTACACTGCAACTTTCTTACAGCTGAAAAAACACAAATCTACCGTTTCACTCTGCTTCTGTCTACACTCGCCACATTTATTGCATAACAATCGAGTTGACGACGAGTAGTGGCGATTTGTAGATGGCTGAATTGCATTCGTGCGAGTCGAAATTATCTAGTGGGACAAAAGTTTGCCGCCAGCAGGGGTCGAACCTGCGACCTTGGGCTTATTAGACCCACGCTCTAACCGACTGAGCTATGGCGGCTCACGATCCACCGTTCGTGTCTAATCTCAACATAGTACACTGCAACTTTCTTACAGCTGAAAAAACACAAATCTACCGTTTCACTCTGCTTCTGTCTACACTCGCCACATTTATTGCATAACAATCGAGTTGACGACGAGTAGTGGCGATTTGTAGATGGCTGAATTGCATTCGTGCGAGTCGAAATTATCTAGTGGGACAAAAGTTTGCCGCCAGCAGGGGTCGAACCTGCGACCTTGGGCTTATTAGACCCACGCTCTAACCGACTGAGCTATGGCGGCTCACGATCCACCGTTCGTGTCTAATCTCAACATAGTACACTGCAACTTTCTTACAGCTGAAAAAACACAAATCTACCGTTTCACTCTGCTTCTGTCTACACTCGCCACATTTATTGCATAACAATCGAGTTGACGACGAGTAGTGGCGATTTGTAGATGGCTGAATTGCATTCGTGCGAGTCGAAATTATCTAGTGGGACAAAAGTTTGCCGCCAGCAGGGGTCGAACCTGCGACCTTGGGCTTATTAGACCCACGCTCTAACCGACTGAGCTATGGCGGCTCACGATCCACCGTTCGTGTCTAATCTCAACATAGTACACTGCAACTTTCTTACAGCTGAAAAAACACAAATCTACCGTTTCACTCTGCTTCTGTCTACACTCGCCACATTTATTGCATAACAATCGAGTTGACGACGAGTAGTGGCGATTTGTAGATGGCTGAATTGCATTCGTGCGAGTCGAAATTATCTAGTGGGACAAAAGTTTGCCGCCAGCAGGGGTCGAACCTGCGACCTTGGGCTTATTAGACCCACGCTCTAACCGACTGAGCTATGGCGGCTCACGATCCACCGTTCGTGTCTAATCTCAACATAGTACACTGCAACTTTCTTACAGCTGAAAAAACACAAATCTACCGTTTCACTCTGCTTCTGTCTACACTCGCCACATTTATTGCATAACAATCGAGTTGACGACGAGTAGTGGCGATTTGTAGATGGCTGAATTGCATTCGTGCGAGTCGAAATTATCTAGTGGGACAAAAGTTTGCCGCCAGCAGGGGTCGAACCTGCGACCTTGGGCTTATTAGACCCACGCTCTAACCGACTGAGCTATGGCGGCTCACGATCCACCGTTCGTGTCTAATCTCAACATAGTACACTGCAACTTTCTTACAGCTGAAAAAACACAAATCTACCGTTTCACTCTGCTTCTGTCTACACTCGCCACATTTATTGCATAACAATCGAGTTGACGACGAGTAGTGGCGATTTGTAGATGGCTGAATTGCATTCGTGCGAGTCGAAATTATCTAGTGGGACAAAAGTTTGCCGCCAGCAGGGGTCGAACCTGCGACCTTGGGCTTATTAGACCCACGCTCTAACCGACTGAGCTATGGCGGCTCACGATCCACCGTTCGTGTCTAATCTCAACATAGTACACTGCAACTTTCTTACAGCTGAAAAAACACAAATCTACCGTTTCACTCTGCTTCTGTCTACACTCGCCACATTTATTGCATAACAATCGAGTTGACGACGAGTAGTGGCGATTTGTAGATGGCTGAATTGCATTCGTGCGAGTCGAAATTATCTAGTGGGACAAAAGTTTGCCGCCAGCAGGGGTCGAACCTGCGACCTTGGGCTTATTAGACCCACGCTCTAACCGACTGAGCTATGGCGGCTCACGATCCACCGTTCGTGTCTAATCTCAACATAGTACACTGCAACTTTCTTACAGCTGAAAAAACACAAATCTACCGTTTCACTCTGCTTCTGTCTACACTCGCCACATTTATTGCATAACAATCGAGTTGACGACGAGTAGTGGCGATTTGTAGATGGCTGAATTGCATTCGTGCGAGTCGAAATTATCTAGTGGGACAAAAGTTTGCCGCCAGCAGGGGTCGAACCTGCGACCTTGGGCTTATTAGACCCACGCTCTAACCGACTGAGCTATGGCGGCTCACGATCCACCGTTCGTGTCTAATCTCAACATAGTACACTGCAACTTTCTTACAGCTGAAAAAACACAAATCTACCGTTTCACTCTGCTTCTGTCTACACTCGCCACATTTATTGCATAACAATCGAGTTGACGACGAGTAGTGGCGATTTGTAGATGGCTGAATTGCATTCGTGCGAGTCGAAATTATCTAGTGGGACAAAAGTTTGCCGCCAGCAGGGGTCGAACCTGCGACCTTGGGCTTATTAGACCCACGCTCTAACCGACTGAGCTATGGCGGCTCACGATCCACCGTTCGTGTCTAATCTCAACATAGTACACTGCAACTTTCTTACAGCTGAAAAAACACAAATCTACCGTTTCACTCTGCTTCTGTCTACACTCGCCACATTTATTGCATAACAATCGAGTTGACGACGAGTAGTGGCGATTTGTAGATGGCTGAATTGCATTCGTGCGAGTCGAAATTATCTAGTGGGACAAAAGTTTGCCGCCAGCAGGGGTCGAACCTGCGACCTTGGGCTTATTAGACCCACGCTCTAACCGACTGAGCTATGGCGGCTCACGATCCACCGTTCGTGTCTAATCTCAACATAGTACACTGCAACTTTCTTACAGCTGAAAAAACACAAATCTACCGTTTCACTCTGCTTCTGTCTACACTCGCCACATTTATTGCATAACAATCGAGTTGACGACGAGTAGTGGCGATTTGTAGATGGCTGAATTGCATTCGTGCGAGTCGAAATTATCTAGTGGGACAAAAGTTTGCCGCCAGCAGGGGTCGAACCTGCGACCTTGGGCTTATTAGACCCACGCTCTAACCGACTGAGCTATGGCGGCTCACGATCCACCGTTCGTGTCTAATCTCAACATAGTACACTGCAACTTTCTTACAGCTGAAAAAACACAAATCTACCGTTTCACTCTGCTTCTGTCTACACTCGCCACATTTATTGCATAACAATCGAGTTGACGACGAGTAGTGGCGATTTGTAGATGGCTGAATTGCATTCGTGCGAGTCGAAATTATCTAGTGGGACAAAAGTTTGCCGCCAGCAGGGGTCGAACCTGCGACCTTGGGCTTATTAGACCCACGCTCTAACCGACTGAGCTATGGCGGCTCACGATCCACCGTTCGTGTCTAATCTCAACATAGTACACTGCAACTTTCTTACAGCTGAAAAAACACAAATCTACCGTTTCACTCTGCTTCTGTCTACACTCGCCACATTTATTGCATAACAATCGAGTTGACGACGAGTAGTGGCGATTTGTAGATGGCTGAATTGCATTCGTGCGAGTCGAAATTATCTAGTGGGACAAAAGTTTGCCGCCAGCAGGGGTCGAACCTGCGACCTTGGGCTTATTAGACCCACGCTCTAACCGACTGAGCTATGGCGGCTCACGATCCACCGTTCGTGTCTAATCTCAACATAGTACACTGCAACTTTCTTACAGCTGAAAAAACACAAATCTACCGTTTCACTCTGCTTCTGTCTACACTCGCCACATTTATTGCATAACAATCGAGTTGACGACGAGTAGTGGCGATTTGTAGATGGCTGAATTGCATTCGTGCGAGTCGAAATTATCTAGTGGGACAAAAGTTTGCCGCCAGCAGGGGTCGAACCTGCGACCTTGGGCTTATTAGACCCACGCTCTAACCGACTGAGCTATGGCGGCTCACGATCCACCGTTCGTGTCTAATCTCAACATAGTACACTGCAACTTTCTTACAGCTGAAAAAACACAAATCTACCGTTTCACTCTGCTTCTGTCTACACTCGCCACATTTATTGCATAACAATCGAGTTGACGACGAGTAGTGGCGATTTGTAGATGGCTGAATTGCATTCGTGCGAGTCGAAATTATCTAGTGGGACAAAAGTTTGCCGCCAGCAGGGGTCGAACCTGCGACCTTGGGCTTATTAGACCCACGCTCTAACCGACTGAGCTATGGCGGCTCACGATCCACCGTTCGTGTCTAATCTCAACATAGTACACTGCAACTTTCTTACAGCTGAAAAAACACAAATCTACCGTTTCACTCTGCTTCTGTCTACACTCGCCACATTTATTGCATAACAATCGAGTTGACGACGAGTAGTGGCGATTTGTAGATGGCTGAATTGCATTCGTGCGAGTCGAAATTATCTAGTGGGACAAAAGTTTGCCGCCAGCAGGGGTCGAACCTGCGACCTTGGGCTTATTAGACCCACGCTCTAACCGACTGAGCTATGGCGGCTCACGATCCACCGTTCGTGTCTAATCTCAACATAGTACACTGCAACTTTCTTACAGCTGAAAAAACACAAATCTACCGTTTCACTCTGCTTCTGTCTACACTCGCCACATTTATTGCATAACAATCGAGTTGACGACGAGTAGTGGCGATTTGTAGATGGCTGAATTGCATTCGTGCGAGTCGAAATTATCTAGTGGGACAAAAGTTTGCCGCCAGCAGGGGTCGAACCTGCGACCTTGGGCTTATTAGACCCACGCTCTAACCGACTGAGCTATGGCGGCTCACGATCCACCGTTCGTGTCTAATCTCAACATAGTACACTGCAACTTTCTTACAGCTGAAAAAACACAAATCTACCGTTTCACTCTGCTTCTGTCTACACTCGCCACATTTATTGCATAACAATCGAGTTGACGACGAGTAGTGGCGATTTGTAGATGGCTGAATTGCATTCGTGCGAGTCGAAATTATCTAGTGGGACAAAAGTTTGCCGCCAGCAGGGGTCGAACCTGCGACCTTGGGCTTATTAGACCCACGCTCTAACCGACTGAGCTATGGCGGCTCACGATCCACCGTTCGTGTCTAATCTCAACATAGTACACTGCAACTTTCTTACAGCTGAAAAAACACAAATCTACCGTTTCACTCTGCTTCTGTCTACACTCGCCACATTTATTGCATAACAATCGAGTTGACGACGAGTAGTGGCGATATTGTAGATGGCTGAATTGCATTCGTGCGAGTCGAAATTATCTAGTGGGACAAAAGTTTGCCGCCAGCAGGGGTCGAACCTGCGACCTTGGGCTTATTAGACCCACGCTCTAACCGACTGAGCTATGGCGGCTCACGATCCACCGTTCGTGTCTAATCTCAACATAGTACACTGCAACTTTCTTACAGCTGAAAAAACACAAATCTACCGTTTCACTCTGCTTCTGTCTACACTCGCCACATTTATTGCATAACAATCGAGTTGACGACGAGTAGTGGCGATTTGTAGATGGCTGAATTGCATTCGTGCGAGTCGAAATTATCTAGTGGGACAAAAGTTTGCCGCCAGCAGGGGTCGAACCTGCGACCTTGGGCTTATTAGACCCACGCTCTAACCGACTGAGCTATGGCGGCTCACGATCCACCGTTCGTGTCTAATCTCAACATAGTACACTGCAACTTTCTTACAGCTGAAAAAACACAAATCTACCGTTTCACTCCTGCTTCTGTCTACACTCGCCACATTTATTGCATAACAATCGAGTTGACGACGAGTAGTGGCGATTTGTAGATGGCTGAATTGCATTCGTGCGAGTCGAAATTATCTAGTGGGACAAAAGTTTGCCGCCAGCAGGGGTCGAACCTGCGATCTTGGGCTTATTAGACCCACGCTCTAACCGACTGAGCTATGGCGGCTCACGATCCACCGTTCGTGTCTAATCTCAACATAGTACACTGCAACTTTCTTACAGCTGAAAAAACACAAATCTACCGTTTCCTCTGCTTCTGTCTACACTCGCCACATTTATTGCATAACAATCGAGTTGACGACGAGTAGTGGCGATTTGTAGATGGCTGAATTGCATTCGTGCGAGTCGAAATTATCTAGTGGGACAAAAGTTTGCCGCCAGCAGGGGTCGAACCTGCGACCTTGGGCTTATTAGACCCACGCTCTAACCGACTGAGCTATGGCGGCTCACGATCCACCGTTCGTGTCTAATCTCAACATAGTACACTGCAACTTTCTTACAGCTGAAAAAACACAAATCTACCGTTTCACTCTGCTTCTGTCTACACTCGCCACATTTATTGCATAACAATCGAGTTGACGACGAGTAGTGGCGATTTGTAGATGGCTGAATTGCATTCGTGCGAGTCGAAATTATCTAGTGGGACAAAAGTTTGCCGCCAGCAGGGGTCGAACCTGCGACCTTGGGCTTATTAGACCCACGCTCTAACCGACTGAGCTATGGCGGCTCACGATCCACCGTTCGTGTCTAATCTCAACATAGTACACTGCAACTTTCTTACAGCTGAAAAAACACAAATCTACCGTTTCACTCTGCTTCTGTCTACACTCGCCACATTTATTGCATAACAATCGAGTTGACGACGAGTAGTGGCGATTTGTAGATGGCTGAATTGCATTCGTGCGAGTCGAAATTATCTAGTGGGACAAAAGTTTGCCGCCAGCAGGGGTCGAACCTGCGACCTTGGGCTTATTAGACCCACGCTCTAACCGACTGAGCTATGGCGGCTCACGATCCACCGTTCGTGTCTAATCTCAACATAGTACACTGCAACTTTCTTACAGCTGAAAAAACACAAATCTACCGTTTCACTCTGCTTCTGTCTACACTCGCCACATTTATTGCATAACAATCGAGTTGACGACGAGTAGTGGCGATTTGTAGATGGCTGAATTGCATTCGTGCGAGTCGAAATTATCTAGTGGGACAAAAGTTTGCCGCCAGCAGGGGTCGAACCTGCGACCTTGGGCTTATTAGACCCACGCTCTAACCGACTGAGCTATGGCGGCTCACGATCCACCGTTCGTGTCTAATCTCAACATAGTACACTGCAACTTTCTTACAGCTGAAAAAACACAAATCTACCGTTTCACTCTGCTTCTGTCTACACTCGCCACATTTATTGCATAACAATCGAGTTGACGACGAGTAGTGGCGATTTGTAGATGGCTGAATTGCATTCGTGCGAGTCGAAATTATCTAGTGGGACAAAAGTTTGCCGCCAGCAGGGGTCGAACCTGCGACCTTGGGCTTATTAGACCCACGCTCTAACCGACTGAGCTATGGCGGCTCACGATCCACCGTTCGTGTCTAATCTCAACATAGTACACTGCAACTTTCTTACAGCTGAAAAAACACAAATCTACCGTTTCACTCTGCTTCTGTCTACACTCGCCACATTTATTGCATAACAATCGAGTTGACGACGAGTAGTGGCGATTTGTAGATGGCTGAATTGCATTCGTGCGAGTCGAAATTATCTAGTGGGACAAAAGTTTGCCGCCAGCAGGGGTCGAACCTGCGACCTTGGGCTTATTAGACCCACGCTCTAACCGACTGAGCTATGGCGGCTCACGATCCACCGTTCGTGTCTAATCTCAACATAGTACACTGCAACTTTCTTACAGCTGAAAAAACACAAATCTACCGTTTCACTCTGCTTCTGTCTACACTCGCCACATTTATTGCATAACAATCGAGTTGACGACGAGTAGTGGCGATTTGTAGATGGCTGAATTGCATTCGTGCGAGTCGAAATTATCTAGTGGGACAAAAGTTTGCCGCCAGCAGGGGTCGAACCTGCGACCTTGGGCTTATTAGACCCACGCTCTAACCGACTGAGCTATGGCGGCTCACGATCCACCGTTCGTGTCTAATCTCAACATAGTACACTGCAACTTTCTTACAGCTGAAAAAACACAAATCTACCGTTTCACTCTGCTTCTGTCTACACTCGCCACATTTATTGCATAACAATCGAGTTGACGACGAGTAGTGGCGATTTGTAGATGGCTGAATTGCATTCGTGCGAGTCGAAATTATCTAGTGGGACAAAAGTTTGCCGCCAGCAGGGGTCGAACCTGCGACCTTGGGCTTATTAGACCCACGCTCTAACCGACTGAGCTATGGCGGCTCACGATCCACCGTTCGTGTCTAATCTCAACATAGTACACTGCAACTTTCTTACAGCTGAAAAAACACAAATCTACCGTTTCACTCTGCTTCTGTCTACACTCGCCACATTTATTGCATAACAATCGAGTTGACGACGAGTAGTGGCGATTTGTAGATGGCTGAATTGCATTCGTGCGAGTCGAAATTATCTAGTGGGACAAAAGTTTGCCGCCAGCAGGGGTCGAACCTGCGACCTTGGGCTTATTAGACCCACGCTCTAACCGACTGAGCTATGGCGGCTCACGATCCACCGTTCGTGTCTAATCTCAACATAGTACACTGCAACTTTCTTACAGCTGAAAAAACACAAATCTACCGTTTCACTCTGCTTCTGTCTACACTCGCCACATTTATTGCATAACAATCGAGTTGACGACGAGTAGTGGCGATTTGTAGATGGCTGAATTGCATTCGTGCGAGTCGAAATTATCTAGTGGGACAAAAGTTTGCCGCCAGCAGGGGTCGAACCTGCGACCTTGGGCTTATTAGACCCACGCTCTAACCGACTGAGCTATGGCGGCTCACGATCCACCGTTCGTGTCTAATCTCAACATAGTACACTGCAACTTTCTTACAGCTGAAAAAACACAAATCTACCGTTTCACTCTGCTTCTGTCTACACTCGCCACATTTATTGCATAACAATCGAGTTGACGACGAGTAGTGGCGATTTGTAGATGGCTGAATTGCATTCGTGCGAGTCGAAATTATCTAGTGGGACAAAAGTTTGCCGCCAGCAGGGGTCGAACCTGCGACCTTGGGCTTATTAGACCCACGCTCTAACCGACTGAGCTATGGCGGCTCACGATCCACCGTTCGTGTCTAATCTCAACATAGTACACTGCAACTTTCTTACAGCTGAAAAAACACAAATCTACCGTTTCACTCTGCTTCTGTCTACACTCGCCACATTTATTGCATAACAATCGAGTTGACGACGAGTAGTGGCGATTTGTAGATGGCTGAATTGCATTCGTGCGAGTCGAAATTATCTAGTGGGACAAAAGTTTGCCGCCAGCAGGGGTCGAACCTGCGACCTTGGGCTTATTAGACCCACGCTCTAACCGACTGAGCTATGGCGGCTCACGATCCACCGTTCGTGTCTAATCTCAACATAGTACACTGCAACTTTCTTACAGCTGAAAAAACACAAATCTACCGTTTCACTCTGCTTCTGTCTACACTCGCCACATTTATTGCATAACAATCGAGTTGACGACGAGTAGTGGCGATTTGTAGATGGCTGAATTGCATTCGTGCGAGTCGAAATTATCTAGTGGGACAAAAGTTTGCCGCCAGCAGGGGTCGAACCTGCGACCTTGGGCTTATTAGACCCACGCTCTAACCGACTGAGCTATGGCGGCTCACGATCCACCGTTCGTGTCTAATCTCAACATAGTACACTGCAACTTTCTTACAGCTGAAAAAACACAAATCTACCGTTTCACTCTGCTTCTGTCTACACTCGCCACATTTATTGCATAACAATCGAGTTGACGACGAGTAGTGGCGATTTGTAGATGGCTGAATTGCATTCGTGCGAGTCGAAATTATCTAGTGGGACAAAAGTTTGCCGCCAGCAGGGGTCGAACCTGCGACCTTGGGCTTATTAGACCCACGCTCTAACCGACTGAGCTATGGCGGCTCACGATCCACCGTTCGTGTCTAATCTCAACATAGTACACTGCAACTTTCTTACAGCTGAAAAAACACAAATCTACCGTTTCACTCTGCTTCTGTCTACACTCGCCACATTTATTGCATAACAATCGAGTTGACGACGAGTAGTGGCGATTTGTAGATGGCTGAATTGCATTCGTGCGAGTCGAAATTATCTAGTGGGACAAAAGTTTGCCGCCAGCAGGGGTCGAACCTGCGA